>JAJIBD010024901.1:0-114893 GCA_021461705.1 Cryptotis parvus | reverse complement strand
AAGGACTAAAATGAATGTCTGTACTTTAATGCACGTGACGCTGGCAGCAGAAGCATATTTGGCAAGCGCAAAACATCAAGTACGACATCATTGGTCTGACGGAGACGCAGGAGGCATCAGTCGCATCATGCTGTATTTGACACCGGGAGAAGAATTGTTCCTGGAACATGTGACGAAAGAGGCCAGTGGAGTTGGTGTCCTTGTCAACATGACATGGCCATCACATTGATTCATATGAATGCCTAACAAACCAGGTAGGACGATTACACTTGAAGAGATGTGGCCCACTGCCAGCAATTTCTATCTTTGTTGTCTATGCACCAACATCCATATACAAGGAAGATGAGATTGAGAAACCTCCAGTTCTACATGAAACTGGAGGAGTTCTATAAAAAAGACCACACCTTCTACAAGATCATAGTTGGTGATTTTAATGCCAAGATAGGACTAGAAGATCGGCCGAAGAACTCCACATCGGGACCCATGGCCTAGAATGGAACTAACAGGGTGAGAGACTATCTGAGTTCATCATGTCCACCAAGATCATTCATGGGAACTCACAGTTCCAGAAGGCTGAAGCTAAACGTTGGACATGGGAATCTCCTGGTGGACAGTTCCACAAATGAAATTGATCACATCATCTTCAATCAACAGTTTTGTCTGACCCATGTTGCTGCCGCCCCCAAATTCCAAACAGGATCAGACCACCGCCTCTTTGTGCAAAATTCTACTTCCTGCAACGGGGAGAAAAGGCTACAAAGTTTAAGAAGAGGACTCCCAGAACGACCACCAACTGGGAACTCTTTGGCACCATTGCAGCAACATGGGAAGATACCATCATTGACAATATCGAGAAGAATATAACCAACTGGTTCAGCACCTCCATGATTGTGCAAAGAATGCTGAGAGAGAGAAAGACACAAAAGGACGCATGTCTTCAGAAACTCTCGATCTCATTTGCCAACGTGGCAAGGCGCGAGCCTCAGGCGACCAAATGCTAATGTCCAAGCTTGCAAAGCAGTGCAGAGAAGCGATAAAGGAAGACCTCAAAGAAAGAAGAGCAGAAATACTGGAAGACGCAGCAGAAGCTGGGAAAAGCATTCGCACCACCCGCCTGTCCTTCGCCAACTATAAGACCATGATGACTGCCCTCCGACGCCCTGATGATGTGATCTATCACATCTTCCAGAAAGGCAATGGAGAAGATTATTCATTACTTCTACTCAGATCTCTTTGATAGCCACGTCCACCTGCCCACATACCAAATTCCACAGGATGGATATGTCATTCCCAACGTTCTCCCTTCTGAAATCTGACATGCCATTTCATCGGTAAAGAAGGGAACAGCACCAGGCCCAGACACAGTCCAACCTGAACACCAGAAGAATCTGCTGTCAGTACTCATCAATACACTAGCTCGGCTCCTCACGCCGCTACCTGTCCAAATGCAAGGTGCCCTCCCAATGGAAAACTAGTAGGACAGTTCTACTGTTCAAGAAGGAAAAACATTCACGACATCGGGCAACTATCGCCCCATCTCTGTTGTGCGTCATCTACAAGCTATTCACTCGAGTCATCCTGAACAGGATTGGTAGAACACTAGATGAAAGGACAACCATGCGAGCAAGCAGGCTTCCAGAAAGCATTCAGCACAATCGACCATATCCACACAGTAACCAAGCTCATTGAGGATTTGTAGGGAGTACAAGATGCCGCTCTGTCTCACGTTCATTGATTTAAACAAAGTCTTTGATTCTGCAGAGACTGAAGCATTCATCGAAGCCCTAGCCAAACAGGGCGTTCAAAACCCAATACATCAAGATCCTTCATGAGCTGTATTACGGATTCACCACCAGGATCTCACCATTCTACAAGGGAAGTGAGCATTGATGTGAAAAGATGGGTTCGACAGGGTGATAGCATTTCACCAAAACTCTTCAGCGCCACCCTCAAGAACATCATGCGACAATTAGAATGGGAAGGAATGGGAGAGAAGATAGATGGTCGGCAACTACCCCACCTCTGCTTTGCTGATGACATTGTTCTAATAACAACAAATATTAGCCAAGCGGCACAAATGCTGGCTGACTTTGACTGAGAATGTGGAAAGATAGGTCTACAGCTAATCTAAAGAAAACTATGTTTATGAAAAATGAACTAGTTCCAGAGGCCCCATTCACTCTCAATGGAACAAACATCTCTGAATGCAGCAGTTATGTGTATCTAGGTCGAGAAGTCAACATGATGAACGATTAAAACCTGAGCTGCGCAGGAGGAAGAGAGCGGCATGGAATGCCTTCAAAGGCATCGAAGAAATAGCTGAAAGGACAAAGAACCTCCGGCTCCAGGCACATCTCTTTGACTCCACCGTTCTCCCTGCATTAACATGCGCCTCAGAGACCTGGGCCCTATGAAAGCAGGATGAGAATGCTATTCGTGTCTCCCAAGAGGAATAGAAAGAGCTATGCTTGGAATATCATACCTCACTCAAGTGAGAGAATAAATCCGGAGTTCTGACCTCCGTCGCTATTCCAGAATCAGGGATGTTGTCTCGTTTGCCAAGGCATCGAAAATCAGATGGGCTGGACATGTAATAATGATCATTAGAAGTAGAAAACAACTGGAACTCTAGATAATAAGAAATCAGAATGAATCCTGTCTATTTAATGAATGTGAGAAGTGTATAATCTACACAAAGTACATTTCAAATCACGATCTTCCCATTAATCATCTATTTGCTAGAGCGGGCACCAGTAATATCTCCATATGCCCTGTCTCATGCTAGTAGAACCCAAAGGCATCTGCTTGCTCCAGGAACATAAAGAGCTCTCAAACAATTATATTAGGTCATGGGAATGACCTAATATAAATGTTACTGGTATTTGGCATATCAAATACGACATGAGCAGCTTGCCAGGCTTGCCGATGGGGGGTGGCATACTCTTGTAGTCACCTCTAAATAAAGCATTTATTGATGAACCGTACGGCCGCTAGCAGTCGCAAGAGCCAGGCTGTGATAGTCTGGTCTGCTGGGTGGAGTTGTGGCGAGAGGAAGTTCGAATGTGGAAAATGGCGGGCCCCATGGAGTAGTGGAGGGTGGTCTGGCTTGTTGTGATGCTCTGCTGGGGTGGCAGGCCAGGGCTAGAACCCGCCATGCCTCCCGGGCACCTCATGAGCAGCTGGGCACAGGGAGAGCAAGTATCAGCTCTGCCCCGTGTCTGAGAGTCTCTGGTTCAGCATACCTGGGCCGGATTGAAAAAAAAAACTGCTGCAGGGTGGCTGTCGATGATCCGAGCTATGATAGTCTGGTCTGCTGGGTGGAGTTGTGACGAGAGGGAAGTCTGTATGTGGAAAATGGCGGGCCTCATGGAATAGCGGAGGGTGGTCTGGCTTGTTGTGAGGCTCTGCCGGTGGCAGGCCAGGGCTAGAACCCACCATGCCTCCCGGGCACCTCATGAGCATCTGGGTACAGGGAGAGCAAGTAGCAGCTCTGTCCCATGTCTGAGAGTCTCTGGTTCAGCATACCTGGGCTGGATTTCAAATAATTAAGCATTTTATATCTAACTCGCTTTTCTAAGATATGAACTACAATTTTGTCATGTTTGCATTTTAAGATTTATAAAATTTATTTGCATGTAACAACTATTTTAAAATATAAAATGTATGATTTTTGTGATTTAGGAAAAGTTAAATGGCTGTTGTATACAAAATACTAACTCTAAACTCCTATTATTCAGCTTCAGATTGGTCTGACAAGATATGTTCTTTCCCCTTCTCATATATGCGACAAACGTTCATTAACCTAATGAACTTGATTTTCCTGAAAGAAGATTCTTGTGTTTTCATTTCTATTTATAGAAATTCATTTCTGTTTCTTTTCATTTCATAATACCATTGCTCTTATATCAGATGGAAATCATAGGTTCATCTTTGATGCCTTTTTTCCTTTTTTATAATTAGTCAGTTTCAGAGTCCTCATTTCTTTGCTCTAAATCTCTATTTACCAACTGTCTTTTGAGTTGGTTTTTTTTTTCTCTCTTGCCTCATACCTTAATCCAGTATCAAAGTTTTGTTGATGTCATTACGTTTTGCTAAATCTTCTAAGAAAAGTTCCATTTTCTGAGTTGATGTTTCCTCTGTGTTGCATTGTTATTTTATCTTGTTAGGTATCCTTCATACCACTGCTTTTTTCTTTTTGTCTATTAATTCTTGGTATCTTGGTATCTGCTGTTTATGTTGTTTTTTTAAAGGACATGTGCAAATAGGATGTTACTTTTGTGTAAATACAACTGAATTCTCGCTGTTGTTTCACCTTGGTAGAAATTATTTTGAGAACTTAGTATATATGGCTTGGCAATATTAATGGGCCACTTATATTAGTGTAAACAGATAGACACTCTGATTTCCCAAAAGGTATAAGACAGTAGGCACCACTTTAGAAATCTTTCTCTTCTCAAATGATCTATTCAATATTATTTTTAATCATGATCTAGTGACCTTATTCATTATTTCATTTGTCTGTAATTGATGTTTTAAAAAGGGTCTGCAACCTGCTTGACCTTTTAACATGCGGACATTCAATTATTCATCCCACTTTTTGTCCTCTGTAATGTATGTTCATTATGTGTCTTCACGGTCTCTTAGTTTCATTGTTTGATAACTTCTCTATCTATGGCAACCACCGTAATGTTTTTCAGACTACTTGTGATAACTTTTTATGTCTGTAAATTTGATGAAATCTCTAAATCTGTTCTTTTCACGCTCAACAATTACCCTCATTTCTAACTTCGTCAGTTCTTTTGTCCTTATCTTACTTAAATGTATCCTAACAGCTGCTTGGATGCAATTGATTGCTTTTTAAATATATGTTTCTGGGACAACACAGTTTGGGTTGGGTTTTCCTCATCTCATTAGCTATTGCTCTTCATTATCCTTTTCTGACTCTTTCTCTTTTCTCCCATGCCTTACTAGATTGTGTCGCTGTACTAAGGTTGCATATATGTAATATGCGTTTACATCTTTCATGTTCTCATGATATGAATTAAAATGAAGTGCCAGTGGTTAATATTGTTAATATTTGTCTCTCAAATGTTAATATTTGACACTAATCTCTTTATTTTAAAACTCTAGACATGTAGTATTCTAATATAGCAATAGAATATTTGAAATGTGGTCTGTGGACCTTGGAAACTATTTTTTATTTAATTTATTATCATTTTAATGCAAATTATTCTCAATTAAATTTAAATAGGTATACATATGAACAAATAATAAATAAATTAATAGACATACTGTGTCCAGTTGGACAATTTACCTGTAGAATCTGCTTCCTTTTAAACTTTTGTTATCAGCAAACAAATCAAGTTTTAAAATATAAAGACTAGAATAGCAGTTGTTTAATTTGGATGAAAACAATGCTTTTAATAAAATTTATCAAAGTACAAAATTGAAAATTTCATGTAGTTTAAATTTCCATAATTGTGCATGTTATTGATAAGTAGTAATTATTAACTTCAGTGGGAGTTTAGAATTGTTTTAGTCAAATCAGTATATATGATATTCTGCTAATACTTAGTAAAGAGTTCAGATGCACCTGAATTTACATTCGTATTTTTTTATTTGTAATATAATGTTAAGCAGTGTATTTCATCTTAGTAATTTGTCATTTAAAGATAGAGAATGTGAAAGTGTTATTTTAAGTGAAAGTTTTTAGTAATCAACCATTATTTTACTTATATAATGCAAGTTATAGATAGTATCTTTATGAGTGTAATGATAAATATTGTAATTATTGAATTTTTTATTTTAAATTTTACATGTCACTGAATTTTAGAATGAGAAATTATTGTGTTTTTAGAATTAAATTTAGTGAATGACTCATGTTAAAATCCATATTCCTAAATACATTTCTCAAAATTATTTTTAGACATGCTGATTAAAAACATTTCCATGACGAAAGGGTTTTTATTATAATTTAAGATCAAAAGCTGAGGATTTCAACTTCTTTATCATAAAATAAGTTCAATCATGGTGAAAGTAGTAAATGTGTTGTAACTGCTGTTGCTTCAGGGTGAAATGAAACTCAGTAATCTGTTCGTTCAAAGGTGAGGATTAATAAATTACAACAGCTTTATATGACTGCAACAGGCAAGGTGAGAGGTCAGGTTATCAAATATTTAAATTATTTTTGACTAATCATAATTTCATCATTTGTTTATATAGTTTGTGAATAAATCTATAATGTTGTTTAATGCCACTCATAAGATTTGTAATCTTAAATTGAAATAGACTATTCGATTTTCAAGGCAATTAGCCATACAAAATTAATACAATTTTAGGGCATATTTTTAAATGCATAGTTTTTAAAGTAGATTTCTTGATAACTCTTTCTGATAATAAATTCTGATAATTTCTTGGTAACTGTTTCTAAGCCTACTTAATGTAAGCTTTTGAAGAAATGATTACTCTATCATTTATAAGCAATTACTTAATTGCAAATGTCATGATTTTTAGATTTCAGTATTATAGTTGCTACATACATTTGTGTATCCCAGTGTTGACCATCTTTTTGATAAATAAAAATATTTCAATTAATTTGTTAAATGATCAAATTTAGTCCAAATTAATCACATATACTCATTTCTTCACTTTTTATAGTTTTTCACAAAATTTCCTTCATTGCTCATTTCAGTCTTCTATGTCTGTGAAAAGTGTTGAATTTTTAAAACTAGAAGTCATTTTTTTATTTTCTGAGTTTGGTTACCATCAGAACTGCATGGAATAAAAGAGCTTCTCATTATTTCCATCCCTGGACAGGGAAAGAATGAAGTGCCATTTATATCATTAAGCTAATTATTTTGAAAATTATGGAAAAGTTTCATGTTACAAATATAATAATAATTTAGGATTTTTGTCAACTCTATATCCCAAACTAGTTAGCTTATAATTAAACCCCTACAAGGAACACTTTTCAAACATTTGAGTTTCTGTATAGTAAAGGCTCTGGAAATTCAGAGGGATACCTGGAAATTCAGTGGAAGAAAACTATCTAATTTAAGTTCTTAATTACTCTTTCTCAGTTAGGTTTTATTTTTCTAAAACTATACTTAGAATAGCCCGTAAGGTTTCCCTTAGAGTAAATAAGTGAATACTTTTGCATTTTGTGGTTTAGTCAGTTTGGCCTGGATAGTGAATGATATCATAGAATTTACTGGTACTGTTTTCTGGAAATGAATATACATCACTTATTGAAAATGTTAACTATCAATGAAATAGGGTCTGGGAACTAGACCTTATGGTAGTCATAGAGAAGTCAAGATAATGTTGATTTGTACTTTCTAAAATTTTAACTATGTATTTTCAGGAAGCTTTTTCCTTGAGTGAAAAGTGAATGAAAATGTGAAGAATCATTCTTGTGTTGTTCTTAGTCAGCAACTTGCCATTAGGTCTGGGAGCAAAGTTGATGATAAATACAGAAACTAA
The DNA here is from genome assembly GCA_021461705.1 of Cryptotis parvus. Taxonomy (NCBI): domain Eukaryota; kingdom Metazoa; phylum Chordata; class Mammalia; order Eulipotyphla; family Soricidae; genus Cryptotis; species Cryptotis parvus. The sequence continues at coordinate 107,411 of JAJIBD010024901.1, read as the reverse complement.
GAAATGACTAAATGGGGTGACTGGTCATTTTTTAAACATGATTTAGAAGGTTTGTTTTTCCATAAGCAAAAGTTAGAACATTCCATTTAATTTGAGACAACTGCTGGGCCGCCATTTCGCTCTTTCTTCAGGGGATAAAACATCTAACTACAGTTTCCTAAGGAGAAAATGTTGAGAAGTTTTTACTAGTGAGCATCTTTTTGAGCAGAGCCAAAACTATTGCACTTTAGTAGTGCAGCCTACAAAATCTGCTATTCTCTTAAGAAAATTAAATTGAAAGATTGCCTTTGTTTTTGTCATACTGATGTAAGCAAGTCATTGTGTGTGTGTGTTTGTGTGTCTGTCTGTCCTGATTCCTTCTTAAAATGAATCAGATTTCTCACCAATATAAGTAAATTTGTCTGCTAAAAGTAGAGAATGAAATAATTTTTACATTTATTAATTTAGATACAACAAAGTTCGTTTGATTTGGTGGGGATCTCTTGTTTTGCCTTTTTCCCTTTCATCTTTTGTTGAAATGTTATTAACTTTGATTCTTCATGCCATTTCAGTTTTTCCCAATTGTGTGATTTTAAGTATTAAAAGAAAGCACTTTAAAATTAATTTTAAAAATGATTTTAAGTGGGGAAAAACTTTAAAAATGAATTTTAACAAACAAGTTGGTATACTATTTAATCACTTGTCACTTGTTTTACTGTTGTTCATCAATTTGCTCAAGCGGGCGCCAGTAATGTCTCCATTCATTGGGAATAAGGTCCATTATTACTGTTTTTGGCATATTGAATACACAACGGGTAGCTTGCCAGGCTCTGCCATGACTCTAATACTCATTAAAATTTATAAAAATTAACACTGCAGTAATTTTTCAATGTATTTTTGCTGTGAGTTATAAAAAATCAGTATACTATGATTAATTTAGAGTGGTCTAAAATTTAAACCTAAAGATTGTTATATCTTTCATGAATGAACCTGAAAAAATAACTCTTTTCCCTGCATTCTGAATAGTATAGCAGTGTACTAGATAAAAATCCTTTCCCTATCATTAAATCCTCTTAACAGCTCTGTGTGTGTGTGTGTGTGTGTGTGTGTTAATTGTAAAGAAAGCTTTGTTTGGTAAAGCCCTGGAAGCCCCAAGTATAGCCTTGGTGGGGCTCAAGAATTCACAGAATTAGCATTATTTCCTAGTCATAATATTTCTAACTTTTTACTTTATTGCAGTTTTAAGTAAGACACAATAGTGTTAAAGTTTATGGTATTGATATAAAAATATTACTGTACCCCACCAACACCAAAGTATTCATGACTCTCCAGCACTATCGCTATGTCACCTGTAGTCTGATCTTCATCCCTCCCGATGCTCCCCCTCTGCTTGGCAATCAGCAGGGTCCAGGGTTTGTCATCATTTGATACTCTTTGTTCACTTGTTTTATTTATCTGAGGGACACTGATTTTTAAAGGGGAGGTGGAGTGAAATTATTGTTTGATTCTTGTTATAGTGAGAAAAATATCCAGAGTATAACGCATTTCTTTTGCATAGATCTGGTTGGTATAGATCTGGTGTAGTGACAAAACAATTCTCCATAAAGGGAGTGTTTAATTGTTAGGAGATGAATAATGATCATGAAAGCTGCTAGAATATTACAACTGAGAAGGCTTATCAGATCAACTGTTGAGGTAGGATTGAATATTATTTGAATAACTGAGGTAGAGGCAAGGGACTGAAGTAAGAAAGTGGAGAGTTTAAGTCATTAAGTTTTAGAGATTTAGACTATGAATAGTAAGAGAAAGAGAAGTAGAGTTTGAAAGTAACTGAAACTTCTATTTTTGATGAATGAATGAGTCATAATCCATAAGCCAAAAAAGGAAATATGGGCATATTGAGAGAAAAATAATGAGTTACATTTTGCATATATTGATTTTGAAATACCTGAAAGATATCTGGAGCAAGACATCTAATAATTGCTCATTAAATTAAACCTCATTTGTTATATGTTGTTTCGTCAGTCAATTTTTTTTATACTTTTGGTACCAATACTGCATACTAAAAATATAAGTTTGGAGTTAAAATGTGCATCAAGAATTCTATTTCCTGGGTCTGGAGCAGTAGAACTGTTGGCAGGGCCATTTGCTTGTATGCTGCCGACCTGGGTTCAATCCCTGGCACATCCCATATGTAATTCCTCAGTGCAGAGCCAGGAGTAACCCCTGGTGAGCATTGTTGGATGTGACCAAAAAAAAGCAATAATAAGGATAATAGTAATTCAATTTCGGATCTGTAGTCTTTGAGTTGTCAGAAATTAACTAAATAATCTTAATGTGAATGAAAAGCCATGAGACTAAGAACCATTAGAGTGACCATGAAGTTTATGGTGTGGATGTTTCAGTTACAGAAAGACTATAAGGAGAATAAAAGAGAAAAAAAAAGAAAACTCTTCAGTGCAGTAACAAAGCTGCATGGAAAAGAAATATTTAAATTAAGATAGCATATTCATTATCTTATTTGTACTTGTAATTTTTAAGGTCTTTAATATTTTTTGTTGACACAATTAATACTGCCAGGCTCTGCCATGCAAGCTACCCATGTCGTATTTGATATGCCAAAACCCAGTAACAATTATAGACCTCATTCCCATGACCTGAAGGAATGGTTTGAGGCTCTTCATGTTCCTGGAGCAAGCAGATGCCCTTGGGCTACATTAGCATGACAGGACATATGGCGATGCTACTGGTGCCCGCTCAAGCAAATCAATGAACAACGGGAAGACAAGTGATACAAGTGATACAGTGAATTAATACTGAATTGTAAAGTGTTGGAAACAGAATTGGAGTGATTGAATTTGTCTTTATCATGGCTTCTTGAAGTGTAGGCTTTGCAAAAATAGTAAAAAGTTTCTGAAAGCATATGACAAATGACTGATCGACTGTGTAATCAGTTAAAGATGTTTCCATCAGTGCTCATCCAGGTTGCATTTCTCTGGTAACAAGGAGTCACAAGTGGAAAGTTTTAAGGAAGAAGTCTTTGGGCTACATAAATATGTGCCTTGGTTTTGGAGGGTGCCTCCAAGTAGTGCTCAGAAATCTTGCACCTCCTGAGCATTTGAGTATTCTCAGCACCCGAATTGGTGGTTCAGTATGAGAGCCTAAGGATGCAGGGTTTCTCAAACCCTGGGATGCTGGAGGTTGCCAGCTCCACGAAGGCTATACTTGGGGGCTTGCAAGGCCTCACCAAAGCTCTCTAGGAAACATGTGACACTATGGATAGAATGGGGTTCTACAACATGTGGGGCATGCACCCTAATGCCTGTACTATCTCTATGGTCCGTGTCATGGTTTTATTAGAAACATGCCTGACTGTCCTTAGCTTGATATCTAAAAGCATAACCCGAAAACTTCATGAACAGACTTTAGTCTCCTGTTTGAGTTTTCTAAGGAAATTTTATCAAGTACCAAAAACATTTATGTAGCTCTTGGTAGGTTTGGGGATGGGGACTTCCACACTCAGTAGAGCTTAGGGCTTAATTCTGGCCCTTTGCTCAAGGATCACTCCTGAGGAGGCTTAGGGGGTCGTATTGGGGTAATAGGGATTGAACCCAAGCTGGCCGCATGCAAAGCCACCTTACTATCTCTCTCTTACCCCTGGTGTTTGTTTAATTTATATATATATATATATATATATACACATATATATACATATATGTATGTATGTATATATATACACACATTATAGGGTTTTTACTAATTAGTTCTTCATATAATTAAATTATTCAGAATTAATTTAAAAGAAAGTGTAATATGCAAACTTTATATCTGAATTGGAACAATGGATTTAATTTTTGAATAATATTTAGAAATAAAGAGCACAGGTCCTTCACTGTTGGTGGCATGATTGAAACCATAATGATTGATATGTTCCACATCATAGAACTACCTTCTTCCTGCTTGCTTTATACTTTTTGTTTGTTTGGGGGCACACCTTAAGCCTTTCTCCTCACTCTCTGCTAAGGAATCAGTCCTGGTGGGCTGGGGGGGCCATATGGAGTGCCAGAAATTTAACCTATAGGTCAGCTGCCTACAAGCAAGCACCCTAACCACTGCATTATCACTCTAGCTCCTACTTTGTATCTTCTTGTAAGCGTTTACTTTCCTGTCTCAAATTTTAAATACCTTTCTTTGTTTCCTAATGTCTTGCTAGTTTATTAGTATTTGCAAACTCTGCGTTCAGTGGTTTGCTGGTTATTCCTGTGACTGACAGAGAAAAGGCTGCTCATTAGTGATTTTGAATATTTACTGTTCTGTTGGTGCATTGTGTAGGTAATCAGATGCTATAGACACAAGGCCCTCATCCTTTGATGCTTCTGAATTTCAGGAAATGTTTACATATAACACATGTAGAGTGTTAAAAAATACGTTTCTGAATTTTTTGAAATACAAAATTTTTTTATACCTGGTACAAGCCATAGGTATAAAATATAAACATTTGGGACCGTAGCTATAGCACAGCAGGGGAGGATGTTTGCCTTGCACCACGACCAACCTGGGTTGGATCCCTACCTCCCATATGGTCCCTGAACATCGCCAGGAGTAATTCCTGAGTGCAGAGCCAGGAGTAAGCATTGCCGGATGTGACCCAAAAAAGCAAACAAACAAACAAACAAACAAATAAATAAATAAATAAATAAATAAATAAATAAAATTAAAAATAAATGTCAACATTTTTTGAGTTTTCTGACTCAGATACATGGGGCAGAGCTGCTATTGGCTCTCCCTGTGCTCAACTGATCATGAGGCGCCCAAGAGAGAAGGCAGGTTCTAGCCCTTCCCAGCCATCTCAATAGAACCTTGCAAGAAGCCAGAGGAACCCCCACACCCTGAGGGCAGTCATTCTCAGCATCCTGACTCTACAGCTCCTCATAGCTCCACCCAAGAGAAAAGCCAGTCTCTCCCCATTGCAGTTCATCAGTAAATGCACAAGATGAGAGCCTACTACTGAGAGTATACCACCTGCACAGCAGAGCCTGGCAAGCTACCAGTGTCATATTTGATATGCCAAAAACCAGTAACAATTTTAGATTTCATTCCCATGACCTGAACGAATGGTTTGAGGTTCTTTGTGTTCCTGGAATGAGCAGGTGCCCTTTGGGCTACACTAGCATACTACAGGATATATGGGGATGTTACTGGTGCCCGCTAGACCAAATCAATGAATGGGAAGACAAGTGAAGTGATACAAGAAGTTAACATTTTACTGGAAGAAGCAAAGACAATACTTTAAGACCCACCATTATTAAAAACTCATTTTCAGATGAATACTTAGGATATGGGAAGACTATACCAATAGAAAATATGTAGCCTGTTTTGCAGCAAGATGCTTTCCTTTAAACTCTATATTTTTTGTTTGTGCATTGAGTCATTCAGCAAGCATTTATTGAATATGAAATATTCACAAGCAACAAAAGCAAGTTTCAATACAATGAGGAAAATCTGTGATAGAGTTTTCCTGAGGAATGGCAGGGGCGGGGGTAGGAGGGAGATGATCATGATCTAAATAAGAAATATGAGGAGATAAAAATGACAGACTATTTCCTAGAGAACACAGTGTTTGCCCTGAGCTGAAGATCAAATGGATAGAGAAAAATGATCAATTTCCCCTTCAAACAAATCATCTGCAGTGTTAGTGTCTTTGGGAATTCCATGAAGCAAGTGAGGGAGTGTGTATAGGAAACTGTTCCAAGAAGCCAAGTTAGGCATGTCCAGGCTTGTAGAGAAAAGGGTAGAGAAAAGGGGCCAGTTTGTGTACATATTGTATATGTTTGTATCAATATGGTTAGATAAGCATACATATATGTGGTTAATTATGTACTGAGGGAGGCCGCCCAAGTGGTGCTCAGAAGGTCCAAGAGCACAACTGGCTGTTCTTGGCCAGCCCGGTCCCAGCTGTTCAATACAGAGCTGGAGGATGCAGTGCTGGTCACTTCCTGTGGTTCTGAAGGATTCTCAGGCCACCTCAGTCATCCCTGGGCCCTTCAGAGCTGCAACAGCAATGCGTGGGTGACCATGTGGTTCCAGGAAGCAAATTTGGGTAAGGCACATACTGGGCATGCATCCTGCCTGCTGTTGTCTCCTCATCCTAAAAGATATTAGAGTGGATAAAGGGGGCCTACAACCAGAAGTGCTTGGGGCTTATTTCTGGCTCTGCTTAGGGGTCATACCTGGCAGTGTTCGGGTAACATAAGCAGGTCCAGAGACTTAAACCAGGATTAGCAGCATATAGAGCAAGCCTTTTAATTCCTATATCCTTTCTCAGGCCCCGTAAAAATTTTTTTTTGCTATTTTTTAAATTTATTTTATTGGGTCACCATGCCATACAGTTAGAAGACTGTTCATGACGGTTTCAGTCACACTGTTCCAATACCCATCCCTCCACCGTGCATGTTTCCCACCACCAACGTGCCCCACTGCCCTCCTGCCACCCCCATCCCCCACCTCCCAGTCTGTCTCCATGGCAGGCACTTTCTTTTTTCTCCCTGTCTCTCTCTCCCATTGGGCATTACAGTTTGCTATACAGATACTGAGAAGTTACCATGTTCCCTTACCTATTCAGAATGCAGTTTTTAATACAGTGGTCATTTACCACTATCTTTGGGATAGTGACCCCTTCCCAATCACAACTGGCTATTCCCCCCAAGAGATTGAAACAGGCATCCAAATATGGCCCAAACCTCCTGGTGCTTGTTTCTACTGTCCTTGGATATTGCTTTCATAATTATGGTTTTGTTTTTTTTTTTTTGCTTTTTGGGTCACACCCGGCAATGCTCAGGGGTTACTCCTGGCTCTGCACTCAGGAATTACTCCTGGCGGTGCTCGGGGACCATACGGGATGCCAGGGATCAAAGCCAGGACAGCACGGGCCGGCCATGTGCAAGACAAACGCCCCTACCCACTGGACTATCACTCCGCCACCAATAATTATGTTTTTTATACCCCACAAATTAGTGCAATCATTCTTTGTTTTTTTTTAATTTTTTATTTTTACAATTACAAACATATACAATTAAAAAAAAACAACAAGCCAGATGACCCCCCACTCCATGAAGACCTCCATTTTCCACATCTGGACTTCCCCCTCGTCAGAACTCCACCCAGCAGACCAGCTTATTACAGCCCGGCTCATGGAATCCACCCTGCAGCAGTCTTTTTTTTTAAATCCGGCCCAGGTATGCTGATCCAGAGACTCACAGACATGGGGCAGAGCTGCTACTGGCTCTCCCTGTGCCCAGCTGCTCACGAGGCGCCTGGGAGGGATGGCGGTTTCTAGCGTTGGCCTGCCACCCCAGCAGAGCCTCGCAACAAGCCAGACGACCCCCCCACTCCATGAGGGCCTCCATTTTTCACATCCGGACTTTCCCCTCGTCAGAACTCCACCCAGCAGACCAGCCTATCATAGCCCAGTTCGACCATGCGCTTAATCAATAAATGCTGGATTTAGAGATGACAACAAGAGTATGCTACCCGCGCCGGCAGAGCCTGGCAAGCTACCCGTGTCGTATTTGATATGCCAGATACCAGTAACAATTATAGACCTCATTCCCATGACCTGATGGAATGTTTTGAGACTCTTTATGTTCCTGGAGCAAGCAGGTGCCCTTGGGCTCTACTTGCATGAGACAGGAGATGTTACTGGTGCCCGCTCGAGCAAATTGATGATGAACGGGAAGACAGTGATACAGTGATACAATTAAAAAGTTCATATTTGGGTTTTGGTCATACAGTGTTGCAGCACCCATCCCGACACCAGTGCCCATCTCCCACCACCAACATCCCTGGTTCCCTCCCCCTCCCCCAGCCCTCCTCCATGGCAGGTTCTTTATTTCTTTCCATTTCTCTCTTTCTCTTTTCCTTCCCCTCCAGACTATGGATTACAGAACATACATTAAAGGGTTGTCATGTGTATCTTTTGCCTCTATTTAATGCTCAGTTCTAGGTTGGCATTAGTACCCTTGACAATTGTTAGCACCCTGTTCCATTTTCTGTCTTACCTAGCCTCTAACTCCCACACGTTTGTGATAATTGCCACCTTGAAAAGACCTCCTGATATATGTTTCACTTGACCTTGGATATTGGTATCATAATATGTACATATATATTTATGTTATGCAGATAAATGCAGTCATTATGTATCTGTCTCTCTCCTTCTGGCTAATTTTGCTCAACATAATCTTCTCCATGTCCATCCATTTGTAGGCAAATTTTATAACTTCATTTTTCCTAACAGATGCATAGTATTCCATTGTGTAGATGTACCAAAGCTTTTTTATCCAGTCATCGATTTTCAGGCACTCTGGTTGCTTCCAGATTCTGGCTATTGTGAATAATGCTGCTATGAACATAAAAGTAGGGATGGTGTTTCCGCTGCGTATTTTTGGCTTCCCAGAGTAGATTCCCAGGAGTGGTATAGCTGGGTCAAATGGGAGTTCAATTTCTAGTTTTTGGAGGAATGTCCATATTGTTGTCCAGAAAGGCTGTACCAGCCGGCATTCCCACCAACAATGGATGAGTGTTCCCTTTTCCCCACACCCACGCCAGCACTTGTTGTTCTTGTTCTTTTGAATATGTGCCAGTCTCTGTGGTGAAAAGTGGTATCTCATTGTTGTTTTGATTTGCATCTCTCTGATGATTAGTGATGATGAGCATTTTTTTCATATGTTTTTTTGCCATTCGAATTTCTTCCTTGCTGAAGTTTCTGTTCACTTCTTCTCCCCATTTTTTGATAGGGTTGTTTGTTTTCTTCTTGTAAAGTTCTACCAGTGCCTGATATATCCTGGATATTAACCCCTTATCAGATGGGTATTGGGTGAATATTCTTTCCCATTCTGTGGACTGCTTTTGTATCTTAGTCATTGTTTTCTTTTGAGGTGCAGAAGCTTTTTAGTTTCATGTAGTCCCATATGTTTATCTTTTCTTCTAGTTGCTTTGTTAGTGATGGTTCATCTTTGAAGATGCCTTTAGCTTCAATGTCATGGAGGGATTTTCCTATATTTTCTTCAATGTACTTTATGGATTCAAGTCTGATATTGAGATCTTTAATCCACTTTGATCTGATTTTTGTGCATGGTGTTAGACACAGGTCCAAATTCATTTTTTTACATGTCGCTGCCCAGTTTTCCCAGCACCACTTGTTGAAGAGGCTTTCCTTACTCCATTTTAGACTCGTTGCACCTTTATCAAAGATTAAATGATCATGTGTTTGAGGTTGGGTGTCAGGAAACTAAATTCTATTCCATAGGTCCACAGGTCTGTTTTTATTCCAATACCATGCTGTTTTAATTACTACTGCCTTGTAGTACAGTTTGAAGTTGGGAAAGGTGATGCCTCCCATCTTCTTTTTCCCGAGGATTGCTTTAGCTATCCTTGGGGGTTTATTGTCCAATACAAATTTCAGGAGTGTTTGGTCAATTTCTTTGAAGAATGTCATGGGTATTCTTATAGGGACTGCATTGAATCTGTACAGAGCTCTAGGGAGTATTACCATTTTGACAATGTTGATTCTCCCCATCCATGAGCAGGGAATATGTTTCCATTTCCCTGTGTCCTCTTTATCTCTTGGAGCAGTGTATTGTAGTTTTCTTTGTACAGGTCCTTTACACACTTGGGTAAGTTGATTCCTAGGTATTTGATTTTCTGTGGCACAATTGTGAATGGAATTGTTTCCTTAATATCCCTTTCATCTCTTTCGTCATTTGTATATAGGAAAGCCACCGACTTTGGGGTGTTGATTTTGTATCCTGCCACTCTACTATAAGCGTCTATTGTTTCTAGGAGTTTTTGGTAGAGAGTTTAGGGTTCTCTAGGTATAATATCATGTCATCTGCAAATAGTGATAGCTTGACTTCTTCCTTGCCTATCTGGATGCCCTTGATGTCCTTTTCTTCTCTGATTGCTATGGCAAGTACTTCCAGTACTATATTGAATAAAAGAGGTGAGAGTGGGCAACCTTGTCTTGTCCCTGAACTCAGGGGGAAGGCTTTCAACTTTTCTCCATTGAGAATGATGCTCGCTGTGGGCTTTTGGTAGGTGGCTGTAACTATCTTGAGGAAAGTCCCTTCAATTCCCATTTTCTGGAGGGTTTTAATCATGAACAGGTGCTGGATCTTGTCAAATGCTTTCTCTGCTTCTATTGACAGGATCATATGGTTTTTATTTTTTCTCTTATTGATATGATGTATTATGTTGATTGACTTGCGAATGTTGAACCATCCTTGCATACCCGGGATGAATCCTACTTGGTCATGATGTATAATCTTCTTGATGAGTCTTTGGATTCTGTTTGCTAGTATTTTGTTGAAGATCTTAGCATCTGTGTTCATCAGGGATATTGGTCTGTAGTTTTCTTTCTTTGTGTTGTCTCTCCCTGCTTTGGGTATCAGGGTGATATGTGCCTCGTAGAAGCTGTTTGGGAGTGTTTCTGTTTCTTCTATTTCCTGGAAGAGCTTTAACAGGACAGGCATTAGGTACTCCTTAAAGGTTTGGTAGAGTTCACTAGGGAATCCGTCTGGACTTGGGCTTTTGTGTTTGGGAAGACTTTTAATTACTGTTTCTATTTCCTCAATGGTGATAGGCTTATTCAGGTATTGGAGGTATTCTTGTTTCAGCCGTGGGAGGTTATAAGACTTCAGGAATTGATCCATTACTTCTAGATTCTCATGTTTCACGGCATATAGGCTCTCAAAGTAATCTCTGATGATTTCTGTGGTTTCTGTTGTGATTCACCATTTTTATTTCTGATTCTGTTTATTTGGGTTCTCTCTTTCCCTGTCCTTACAAGTCTTGCCAATGGTTTGTCAATCTTGTTTATTTTTTCAAAAAAACCAGCTCTTGGTTTCATTAATCTTTTGGATTGTTTTTTTTGGTTTCCAACTCATTGATTTCCTCTCTAAGTTTTATTATTTCCTTTTTTCTGCCTGGGTTGGGATCCTTGTGTTGGTCTTTCTCTAATGTCTTCAGCTGTGTAGTCAGGTTATTTATGTGGGCCCTTTCTTGTTTCCTGATGAATGCTTGCAGAGCTAAAACTTCCCTCTTAACACGACTTTTGCCGTGTCCCACAAGTTCTTATAGTTGGTGTCTTCATTTTCATTTGTTTCCAGAAATCTTTGGATTTCCTGTTTGATTTCTTCTATGACCCATTTGTTCTTCAGGAGTGAGCTTTTCAGTTTCCAGGTGTTTGGTTTGACTCCCTGTTTCTGTGTACGGTTAACTTCCCATTTTCAGTGCATCATGGTCTGAAAAGATAGCTGACACAATTTCTATCTTTTTAATTTTATTGAGGTATGCTTTGTGGCTCAGCATGTGGTCTATCTTGGAGAATGTTCCATGTGCACTAGGGAAAAATGTGTATTCATCTTTTTTGGCATGAAAAGCCCTGTTTATATCTACTAGCTCTCTTTCTTCCATTTCTTCCTTCAGGGCCAATATTTCCTTGGTGAGTTTCAGTCTTGTTGATCTATCCATCGTTGATAGAGCAGTGTTGAAGTCTCCAACTATTATTGTGCTACTGTTAATGTCTTCTTTGAGGTCTCTTAGCAGTTGTTTTATGTATTTTGCTGGCCCCTCGTTGGGTGCATATATGTTTAGTAGTGTAATTTCTTCCTGGTGTACATACCCCTTAAGTAATAAGAAATGGCCTTCGTTGACATCTTAATTAAAATGACAAAAACTATAGATAGAGATAGAATACTGAAAGCAGCAAGATCAAAGAAGGAAATCACATACAAAGGAACATCTCTAAGATTTACAGCAGACTTCTCTGATGAAACACTCTGAGCCCGAAAACAATGGTGGGATATTGTGAAAAGGCTCAATGAACTGCAGGCCTCACCAGGAATTCTTTACCTGGCCAGACTCACATTCAGATATGAAGGAAAGATACACAACTTCATGGATAAGCAACAACTCAGGAACTTCATGGACTCAAAACCAACTTTAAAAGAAGGACTGAAGGGTCTACTGTAATACGACCAAACCCATAAGCACCGACAAGTACAAACAGAAAGATGGCACAAAATCCGATGACAATAATCTCTCTCAATGTCAATGGTCTAAATGCACCAATTAAGAGACACAGAGTAACAAAATGGATTAAAAAATTGAACCCAACATTCTGCTGTCTACAAGAAACACATATGAATAATCAGAACAAACACAGACTCAAAGTCAAAGGTTGGAAGACCATTCTCCATGCAAACAACTCCTCCAAAAACGCTGGTGTGGCCATATTAGTATCAGATAATATAGACTTCAGGTAGTGCAATCATTCTGTGTCTGTCCTTTCCTTCTGACTAGTTTCACTCAGAATTTTACTCTTTATCCATTTATAAGCAAATTTCAGGACTTCATCCTTCCTGACAGCTGCATAGTATTCCATTGTGTAGCTGCACCACAGTTTCTTTAACCTGTCTTCTGTTCTGCTGTACTTGCATTGTTTCCAGATTCTGGCTATTGTGAACAGTTCAGCAATAAACATAAAAAGTGCAGATGGCGTTTCTGCTGTGTGTTTTTGAGACCCTGGGTATAATCCCAGAAGTGGTGTTGCTGGGTTTTATGGAAGCTCAATTTCTAGCTTTTTGAGGGTATCTGTATATTGTTCTTTCAAAAAAACTGGACTGGTCAGCAACCCTGCCAACAGTGAAGGAAAATTCCATAATTCCTCTGTCTGCACCAACATTGGTTGTTCTTGTTTTTTTTTGGATGTCGTGGTCAGATGATATCTCATTATTGTTTTTATTAACATCTCCCTGATTATTAGCAATATAGAGCATTTTCTTGTTTCTTTTGGCCATTTGTATTTCTTCTTTGAGAAAGTTTCTGTTTTTTTTTTCTCCTCATTTTTTTTGATGGGATTGGGCTTTTTTTCTTCTAAAAAAGAATCCAATCCAAATATATATATATATATATATATATATATATATATATATATATATATATATATATGTTCCAATTATTTATCTTTGCTTCCACTTGCTCCCTCAAAAATATTTTAAGGTATAATGTTTTTCGTTCAGATTGTTATGAGATAAGCCTTCCAAAATATAAATATAATTCTTCCTGAAAATGGTGAATGGAAACAGTAAATTCTTGCCACATAAATATATGATTATTATGCTTACTTAAGCATAATAAGAGACGGACATGGAGTAGAGCTGCTATGGCTTTCACTGTGCCCAGCCGCTCATGAGGTGCGCGGGAGGGGATGGCAGGTTCTAGCCCTGGCCCGCAACCCCAGCAGAGCCTCACAACAAGCTAGGCGACCCCACTCCATGAGGACCTCCATTTTCAACATCCGGACTTCCTTCTCGTCAGAACTGCACCCAGCAGACCAGCCTATCACAGCCGCCGGGCTTGCGCGGCTGCTTGTGGCTGCGCGGTTCATCAATAAATGCTGGATTTTGAGATGACTACAAGAGTATACTACCCGCGGCAGAGCCTGGCAAGCTACCCGTGTCGTATTCGATATGCCAGATACCAGTAACAATTATAGATCTCATTCCCATGACCTGATAGAATGGTTTGAGGCTCTTTATGTTCCTGGAGCAAGCAGGTGCCCTTGGGCTCTACTTGCATGAGACAGGTCATATGGAGATGTTACTGGTGCCCGCTCGAGCAAATCGAAGATGAATGGGAAGACAGTGACAGTGATGCTTACTTACTACTTTACCCTAAAACTTTAGATGTATATTATCAAATCTCTGGAACCATGGTTCAGCCTTCACCTTCATATGGCCTCCAGAGTATTGAGCACCACCAGGTGTAGCCCTGTGGGTATTGAGCATCAACACCACAGCACCCCAGGAATGGCACCAGATCCTAAGTGACTGCCACCACCACCACTGTAAATACCATGTTACCGTGTATTCACAATGTTGCATGCACACACATCTCCCTACCTATAAATCAACCATATCTAATCCTTAAAAATGAGCGGGCAAGACCTTCCTCTGACAGTTCAACTGACCAACCAGTTAAATTCAGCCTTTTTATGTTACCAGGCCCTGCTCATATGGGAAGGTTACCATCCATGAGTATAACACATGACCTTCATTTCCAGGCGCTTGATATCCAGCCATAAAGAGCGTTTGCTCCTTGGCCACATATTTATTCACCACTCCACAACACATAAATGTACAAAAACATTTCAAGGGTTTCTGGATGGCACTTTGCTGAGCAACCAGTGGGTCATAGAGGAAATGAAAGAAGAAACAAAAGATTCCTGGAAACAAATGAGAGTGAGGACATGAGCTTTCAAAACTTATGGGACACATGTATATAACACAAAGAGCCACTGCTAACACTATGTGACGAACAGTCTTAGCACAGTGAAGGACCTGTGCTAATTCCATTTCATTCTCAAGAAGCTTCTCTACCTTCTTCATGATCTTCGTCTTTTTCCTTATAAAAATCCTTGCTGTTGGTTTCAATAAAATATTTTTTGTCTCCATTCTCCTATAATTTCTTTTTAGTTAATGCTAGAGGGACAAAATTATCAATCTTTCAAGGGACAAATGATTAGAGGTAAATAAACCCTTTGCAATGTAAAAATAATCATTCTGCTGTGAGATACATATGTCCCAAATCTGCTCATCTTGCCAAAGTACATTTTGGGGGTGAGTGGGAGCCAACCTGGTAGTATTGAGGGTTTTCTACCAGCTCTGTGTTCAGGGATCACTTCCGGCAGTCCCAGGGGATGGTATGTGGTGCCTGGCATCCAACATACAGCAGTTGCATGCAAGCTGACCTCTCTTTTCTCCTTCCCTATCTCTACTGCTCCTATCAGGTACAATTTCAAAGTATTTCTGGTATTATTTGATGAGTTTCATCCTCTCACCAATCAGCCCAAGATCATGCTGTTTTTTTTCTGAAGTAATGAGCACTTGGAGGCATGAAGAGAAATACCTTGCCCTAGTCGCATATCTAATTATTGCGAGAATCATGCTACCAGCACATACAAAGTGGTTCCAGAATCAGGATATATTATGCTAATAATTTGTCCTTTGAAATATATGTGTCTGTGTGTGTAATTGTACATGCACACATATATAATCATAAAAGAACTAAAACTAGTAGTAGAGAATTGTGAATAATTCAAATCTCTGACTTGGGATATTTACCCAAAATCATTTACCTAGAGAATTATTTTTCAGCTGGCATATTATTGAGTGAAGCTATCGCTATGTAAAATATGCTAAAATCACTATCTTGTTCATTTGTGCATTTTGAAGTCTCTTAGATTCAGGAAAATTTTTGAAAGAATTCATAGTTGGGAATGGAAAAGATTTTATTATTGTGGCTGACACTGTCACTGTCTTCCCATTGTTCATTGATTTGCCCCGTGGGTGCCAGTAATGTTCCATTCATTAGGAATGAGGTCCATTATTATTATTATTACTGTTTCTGACATATCAAATACACCATGGGTAGCTTGCCAGGCTCTTCCATGGCTCTGGGTTCATGACAGTCTTTTTCAATGTCAGACAAACAACCATCCAGGGCCCACAGGGCAGAGCAATGGGTATGTATACAAGCCTATCTCCTGTTTGCCACCTGCTGACGCAGCTAGGCACCACAGCCACACCTGCAATCTTGAGGGGCAGACATGAGCAAGGAGGGGCAGACATGTGCAAGAATAGCCAATATTGTGGCTATTCTTTTAAATAATCCTGAGACTTTCAATGTTTTCATATTTTTTTAAAATTTATTATCACTTGATCACTTGAATCCCGTTATTCATAGATTTGCTCGAGTGGGCACCAGTAACATTTCTGTTGGACCCTATCATGTGCCAATGTAGCCCAATGGCATCTGGTTGGTTCAGGAATATGAAGAGCCTCAAACCGTTCCTTCAGGGTCTTGACAAGGAAGTTTGACCATCTTGTAGGTGGGCGGCCACGTGATCTTTTGACATCCCGTGAGATCTAGTCGGTAATGGCTCTAGTCCAGCGGTCGTCTCCAAATCGCATTACATGTCCAGCCCATCTGATTTCTGATGCCTTGGCAAAGGAGACAGCATCCCTGATTCTGGAGTAGCGATGGAGAAAAAAAATTTTTATTTAAAAAAATTATTTTAATGTAGGAAAAATCCACAACTATTGATACAGTTCTCAAATTAAAATTGAATAGATAATAAAGTTATATTTTACTTATAATAGTAGAAATTTATTTCTCATAGTTCTGCATACTGGAGAAGCACAAGGTTAAGAGTCAGTACTATCCCGTTCTGGTGAAGATCATCTTCCTGGTTTATAGCTGGTATCATCTTCCCATTTCGTCATAAGGTGGAAAAGACAAGGGATAAGGTATATCTGGGGGGTGTCTCTTTTATAAGAATACTAATCCCATTCTTAAGGCTTTTCCCTTATGCTTAGCCCAAAAGTTCCACCTCCTAATACCGTCACATTTGATATTAGGATTTTGACAAATAGTTTAGGAGATAAATAAAAATTCAGAAAGAAAGACACTAATTTTCAAAATTTGCTAACTTTCCTTTCCTCTCAAGTTGCTCCATGCCTTTGCAATCTTCTCTTTCATATGGCCAAACTTCTCCAATTCTGTTTATGTAGTTTTGGGTGTCAGAGTGTGACTGGCAGAACACAAGTCAAGCACTTTACCTACTGTACTATCTCTCTGGCCCATGATTTGCATTTCATAAGTCGCTGCTGTACCAGAGGTGAACATTGAACAGCCCCAACTTTCAAACCCATTGGGCTAGGATACTCATTAAACTGGACTCTACACCCTGGCCCACCATTAGTTTCTGAAAGTATAGGAGTTACTGGTGTCTGCTCACAGACTAACAATCTACTGCCAGACCTAGATATTTGACAGTCTTTGAATTTTGATACATCAGTGCTCTACTTAAGAGTCTTTTCTCCCTCTCCAGAGAGCGTTTTCTGTTGTTTTTGCATACTCCCTTTTTAAAAAAAATATTTTATTATACCATTGTTAGATATACAATTACAAGATGTTCGTGTTTGAATTTTGGTTCTACAGTATTCCAACAACCATACCTCCACCCCTGTCCATCTCCCATCACCAATGTCCCCACCTCCCTCCCCCTTCCCCAGCCTGCCTGCAATGCAGGTTCTTTCTCTCCTTTCTTTCTCCTTCTCGCTTCCCTTTCTTACACATTGTAGATTGTAATATATTCTGGAACATGATTGGTTCTACTAGTTTTATGTACCAGGTCTGGACCATGAAAATGGCGGCTATTATAGTGAGCGAGTCTCAAATGGCTGCTTCCGAGGCCCTACAGAGGTGATGGACCCACTTCCAAAGCCCATCTTTCCTCCTGGGAGCCTCGTGGTCAGCTGAGCTAGGGGAGCCATATGGTAGCTCTCCCCAGTGCTTCTGAGTCTCTGCATCATGGCCGAGAGCCCTGAGACACTTTGTGGGCGGGCCACCTGCCTCCCGGACAGGTCAGAGAGGGGAAGGGATACCCCAGCTCCATCTCCAGGAATGCCTGGTGACTTCCGCCTCTGAGAGCTGCCTACCTGGGATTGAACTCTGCTGCTCTGAACTGGTCTTGAGATCAGCATCTTTCTTTCATGGGTTCTGATGAGCTGTGGGGTCCGAACTGTGATAATGGTGGCTATTATGGTGGGAGTCTCATCTGGCGGCTTCTGAGACCCTACAGAAGTGATGGGCCCACTCAAAAAACCCATCTTGCCTCCTGGGGGCCTCATGGTCATCTGAGCTAGGGGAGAGCCTGATGGCAGTTCTCCCCCGTGCGTCTGAGTCTCCCATCTTTCTATCTCTGTTTCTGTCTCTATTTCTCTCTGTTCTCCTACACCTTGGGACTTGCCTTACGGTTTATGATGCAATTATCTGTGTGCATATTCAGTAGTGATTTCTAATGTGACATTATAGTTCCTCATTCCCCATCAACCTTCCCAGTTTGTTACAACTACAATGATCATTATGTTGTACAGATGTGAAAGATCCTGGGAAGGACCTAATCCTAGCCTACTTTGTTGTCTAAGCTTCTTGCGTGACTGCGCACCGTTCTTCCTTGTCAGACTATCCACCATCCAGGGCCCACAGGTTAGAGCCCTGGAGGTGTAGACAAGCCTGTCTCCTGTCTTCCACCTGCCAAAGCAGCCGGGCACCACAGCCATACCTGCAACACCTCGAGGGGCAGTTAGCCTGATAAGAAAGTTCTTAACATTAAAATCAGCAAGTTTAAAACAAACTTATGTGAAAATTGTTAAGCCCTGGTCTAAAAATTTGTTGAAATCTTTGAAATCTTTGTTGCTTTAGGAGTTGTCACCCATGGTCCAGAGACTTCAGCATCTATGGTCTGGGTCAGTAAGTCAACATGGAGGTCGCTGTGGCTGCTAGGGCCTCCCATAGTATGGGGGTGTATGGAAGGCTACCACTCTGACTCTAAGAAAAAGCAGAGTTCTCAGAAGCCTGAGCACAGGGTACCTGAAATTGTTCATGAACTGGCAAACCACAGAGGATATTCATAGGGCTCTGGAGTTCAGCCCTTGGTGTGGTTGTAGTGGTAGCGTGTGAGTGTGACTGCCAGAGCACTGACTGGGGAGCATTTTGGCCTGTCTACCTCCTGAGGGCACCTGGAGTTTTCAGATGTGGGGGTGGTACCAGTGATTCCATAAGTTTTAGCTGCTTGGCATGCATCTCCTAGGAGATTTAGTCGGGGATCAGTATAGTAAAGCCAGTGCATAAGTCAACATCAGCTTTTTTTTTCAAAGAAAATGTTAAACTCTGTTTTCTTATATGGAAAACTGTTTTTTTTTCCTTTTTGGGTTACACCCGGCAATGCTCAGGGGTTTCTCCTGGCTCTGCACTCAGGAATTACTCCTGGCGGTGCTCGTGGGACCATATGGGATGCCGGGAATCGAACCTGGGCTGGCATGGGCCAACAGCTTGCAAGGCAAACACCCTACCTGCTGCGCTATTGCTCTGGCCCCTGGAAAACTGTTTTAAGTTCAAAATAATTTAAAATTTTCTCTGGCTCACAGCTAGTGAATCCATTCAAAGACTTACTAAGGAATGAGTCTTAAGGTACTATGTTTCCTATGCTTTCTTGATCTCACTTCTCTTTGGTCCCATATATAAAGTGTATTTGACATAGTGTCTGCTGTAATTGATTATAGTCATAAAACAACACTGGGTGCTAAGTATTCACTTAATCCCCTTCTGCCACCAGGGCCAAAGACTGTACCTTAAAATTCTTTCTGAATAAAGCTCCGTGATGGTGTTTGTTTTTCACAGAAGATACCTAGATGTGTTTTCATCCTTGTCATGGAAATCCTATTTGTCTGGGTTTCTGTATAAGTTAAGTCAAATTTTGGTGTAAATTCACTGTGATTGTGGGAGGAGGTAAGCACAGATCATCTTGGCCCTTCCCTTGATCTCTTTTAAAGCCTTACTTAACCAGTAGTCCTATAGAGCACATAATGTTTGATCGTATCCATTTCATCATGATTAGAGTCAAGTTAAACTTTTTGGTGCCAGAGTAGGTTAAGTGATCTGTACTTTTTGCATCACATCAAGTGATATATAAAGTTATCCCACTGTTTGTATTGCTAAATTTACTTTTAGGTCTAGGTAGTGTCTCTGTGTCTCTCCACTATGAAGGTAAACATTTGCCTTTGTTATCTCTGAGTAATATGTGGGATAATACCTTGAGACCTTGTGAAAATCATGTTCCCTGGAAACCTTACTCAATAGTTTCAGCACCCATGGATGATCCTTATCTGAATAAACTATTAAATAGCTGAGCTGTCACTAAATACTGAATTTCTGGTGCTGTAAAAGCGTGTACATTTATTGACTGATTACCAGGGAGAGTATTCTGTTTTTCTTACCTGTTTCTGTGAATGTTATGGATTTCATTTTATTGTTATACTTGCTCTGTACCATTTTATTTGTTTTGCCCCAGTTATCCCGCCTCTTCATGCTGTGCCCATGACAGTTGTTATGAACCAGTTAATCTTTGAGTACTTCCTTACTTTCGAGGTCTGAGCTCTAGTACAAAACAGAATTACCCCTGTTCTATTGCTAGCTTTCTTCTTAGGTACAGGGGTAGCTATATAGATGCAGTTGCATATTAAAAAAATTAGATCAGCTCCTGTAAATTGGCATAACCATCCTAATGAAACATTTTCTGTAGCAGATAAACTACATTCCATGTTTGATAGCTCTCTGGTCTCTAGAGATTACTTTTAACCTGGAGAACACTTATGTGATCATTGAGATGTTTGCAGCAACAAAAGAGGGAAAACAATCTACTCTGTTGGGAAAGAAAAAGTATATTTTGTATTATGGTGCATTAGTAGAGGTTAAACAGAATGACCTAGTTATAGGTACTATCAATATATGCATAGACAAATTAAAAAGAAAAACTTAATCTTGAACTCTGCACTTTCCTCCACCGCCATGCCAGCTACCCCGAAGAGAGACCCACCCACGCCAGACCTACAGCTCCATTGGTGCATGGTTGCGCAATATTCTATAAAGTCCTTCCCAGGATCTTTCACATTTATACACTGTATACAGTTCTAGACATGTTCTAACTGATACCCGTCATCCCAGTAAGCCTAGCATGAAGCCAGAGCAACCCACACATCATGTCAGTCATTCTCAACATCCAGACTTCATAGTTCCTCAGAGCTCCATCCAAGAGAAAACCTGATCTTTTCCCTTTAAGTTTCATCAGTAAATGCTTGAGACAAGAGCCTTCTACTGAGAGTATACCACCTACGGCAGAGCTTGGCAAGCTACCCGTGTTTTATTTGTTATTCCAAAAAACTAGTAACAATTATGGACCTCAATTCCATGATCTGAAGAATGTTTGAGGCCCTTTCTGTCCCTGGAGCAAGCAGATGCCCTTGGGCTGTACTTGTGACAGGACGAATGGAGATGTTACTGGTGCCCGCTCAAGCAAATCAATGAACAATGGGAAGACAGTGATACAGTGACAGATCAGCTCCTAGGAAATAGACATCATCTTAAAATTCTTCACTTATTGTAATTCCTTATTTTATATGTGCATATTTTATACATATATAAGGAATATATTTTATAATATATAAGGAATATATTATGATTTATTATTTTATATGTACATATAAAATATATATTTTATATGTGTTTTAATTCATATAGTAAAAATATGAATCATTTTTAATGATCAAAAACTATTCCCAGAGCAATAGTCTAGGGCATTTGACTTGCATGTGGCCAACCCGAGTTCGATCCCTGGCATCCCATATGGTCTCCCATGCAGTGCCAGGAGTAATTCCTGAGCACAGAGCCAGGAGTAACCCCTGAGTATCACTGGTGTGACCCAAAAAAGCAAAATATATATATATATTGACTTTAAAAGTAATATGAAAATATGTTGTGGTAATAATTACATATGGAACTAAAATATGAAAATAGGTGATAGCATAAATAACCTTATGCTGTTTAAAGGTGCTTATGTTGCACATAGAGTTTAAATCATTCATATTTATCATAATAAATGTAATGTCTGTATAATGATTTCTCGGTAAATATAAAAAAACAAATATGCATAATTAAAATTCTGTTTATCAAGGATCAGACAGATAGTACAGCAGACAGAGCATTTACCTGGCATGCAGCTGATCCAGATTCAGTCCCTGGCACCCTTGGGGAGCTTCTGCCTCCCCAAGCCCTGCCAGAACTGATCTCTGAGTACAGAACCAGGAATAAGTTCTGGGCACAGCTGGATGTATCCCACAAACACAAAGAAGCCATCAGGGGCCATAAAATAAAATAGTCAAATATTTTATTATCCTACAAATTATAGAAAAAGTAGAATTAAATAGATGCAATAAACATAGATGTAATTAATTATTATACTAAATATAGTCTTAAGAATAAAAAACAGAAATTTGTCATATGGAACAATCTAGTGATACATATTTATTGATATAGTGCATTAATGAGAACTTATTTGCTAATTCCTAAACCCTATTATATTCCTCATGACAGAGCCTGGCAAGCTACCCATGTAGTATTTGGTATGCCAAGAACCAGTAACAATTAAAAACCTCATTTCCTTGACCTGAAGGAATGGTTTGAGGCTCTTTGTGTTCCAGGAGCGAGCAGATGCCCTGGGCTACACTAGCATGCTACAGGACGTATGGAGATTTTACTGATGCCCGCTCGAGCAAATCGATGAACAATGGGAAGACAAGTGATGCAAGTGACTATATTCCACTTTTATTCGAAAGTCAGTGTGTTCTGCCAGACTCCTCTCTTTGGTTGTCACTAGACAGAACTGAAAGAGTGCATAGCCAGGAAGATGGGAAATTCACCAGTTTTTCTATGTATGTATTACTAAAGTGATTTAATAAGAATTGACATTATTGATTGTGAAAGAAATGAGGCTTAAAATAAGATAACACATGATTGGGGAAAATACTTCCACTTCATACATCTGATAGAGGGCATGAAAAGATATTTTAAGCACACTTAAAGCTGAACAACAAAATAACAACAACTCATCAAACACTGGAGAAAGGAGATAAACAGATACTTCCTCAAAGATAACACAAAGATGCCCAACAAGCACAGGAAAGAAAATGTTCATTATCATTGGTTATCAGGGAAATGCAATCAGACCAACAGTGAGGTATCACCTTACCTAGGGAGAATGGGCACGATGATATAGAATCAAAAAATTCAGATACAAGTGCTGCTAGTAGGGAAGTGGTGACAGGGACTTTCATTCACTACAGTTGGGATTGTCAGTTGATTAAGCCACTTTGGGAAGTAGTCTGGAGATGTTTCAGCAATTTTAATATGTAACTTCCATATGAGCTTAGACGTTAGCATTTGGTCGCTTGAGACTCGCGCCTTGCCACGTTGGCGAATTAGCTCAAGAGTTTTTGAAGAAAGACGTCCTTTTGTGTCTTTCTTTCTCTCAGCATTCTTTGCACAATCATGGAGGTGCTGAACCAGTTGGTTGTATTCTTCATCGATGTTGTCAATGATGGTATCTTCCCATGTTGCTGCAATGGTGCCAAAGAGTTCCCAGTTGGTGGTCGCTCTTCTTAAACTTTGCAGCCTTTTCTCCCAGTTGCGTGAAGTAGATGAGTAGCACAGGGATTAGATAGTTCCCAGCGGAAACATCCCGAGATGTGGTCAATTGAGCTGTGACCTGAGGATGCTGAAAAGGGGCGGGAGGGACCTTAGCACTGAGGTGACAGGCATGGAAGAAGCACTGCAAGTCTGAAACCTGCATGTTGGTATATTATATAATTAGTATATTAGGCTTCCATAAATGTCAAAATTTATAATTAGAAGATTATTTGACACTATTCTTTTTTCCTATATATTTAAACTAGTTTCTATTTTTTTAATTTCAAGAGTATGGCAGTATTACTCTATAAATAAATTGTATCTGTCCATCAAACTTTTTGTCAGTCAAGAGGATACAATACAGTTGCTCTGTAGTGTTTTTTTGTCTGTTTTACTAGACTCCTGAGAATATAAATTATAACTGTCCTTTATAATCTGCCTTGTATGATTGGTTGTGAAGTAACTACCCAATAACTATAGCACTTTACATTTCAGTGCCTTCCAGTAGACACTGAGAGGTTATTTTCGTTGGTGAGCGGGAAGGTTGTTATTATGTTTGTTTGTAGTGCTGAGCATCTGCTTCATCATTCACCCCGCCCAGCCCCTCCCACACTCATAAGGCATGCTTCACCACAGAGTCATGGCACTAGCAAAGAGACATTTTAACGAGACAGAAACTATCGTGTTTCTGTCAGAGATATCATGTTTTCCCCTCTGACATGGAGCTCCCACCAGCACCCCAACACCACTGGGTGAGTGGAGCACCAAACCATCAGGCCTTCTTTGCTGTGGATAGGCCCCAAAACAAAACAAGCAGAATGTAATTGCCTTAGTCTAAAATCCCTTGTCATTTGCATAAGAAAAAATGAGTTAAGGTTGAGGAGATAGCTCAGAGGACTCAAGGGCATTCAGGATCTCTGGTCATTCTCCCTATAAGGTACATCTCCCTTCCCCGCCCCCCCATACCCCACCATGTCAACCTCCTTTTCCCCATCTACACACTCACACACTGCCCAGAGTGACAGCTGAGCTCTAGTGAGAATGGCAGGGAGGGGGGGGAATGTAAAAAGGAATAGATATCTATAAATAAAAGGAACTGGTTTCTTTTTTTTCCAAATAGGAATTTTTGCTAATTGCTGCTAAAAAGTACATTTGCAGTCTCACTTCTAAACAGCCCTGTATGTAACAGCCTTTAGAGATTATTCTAGTGTTCTAATTCATGTGTAGTTTTCTGATAGAAATTGAAAAGTAACTGACCCACACCTGTGTTCATTTTTAGCTTGAGCAGTGCTTTGAGTGAGAATCTCTATAGATAAGATGCACTATGCTATATCTTTAGAAGATGTTTATTACAAAGAAATCCAGTCAAGAGCATTGGGAACAAAAAGATAAATCCACACATGATAAAAGCATTTTTCTCCACTTCAGCCATCAATATTACCATTTTCGAGGAGAGAATCAAGAACTCTCTTTCTTCACGCACCACATGGTGGTTGAATAAATAGAATAAGTCAAAGTAGGAAGTCAGATGATCAAAGAGAAATTCAAATAGACTTATTTATTCTTTTATAGAAAATAAGAAGTGATTCCTTCATAGCTTTTGTGATACTTTTTAATGAAAACTTTGTGGCCTTAAGTTAGAGATTAAAAACTTTCATAGCAGAAATGCAGCAGAGTGGTGATAATGGAATAGTTTCTCAGCTCCAAGCAGGATGTGGACACATCTTGTGCTCTTGCTGGACACCACTTGAATTGGTAGAATTGGCTCAGCTCACCTTGATTAAGTCTCTTAGTTAGCTGAACTCCCCAGCTGTTTCTGAACAAAGCATTTGTGATGAAATTGTAAAGAATCCTACCCTCCAAGAGTCTGTTACTTGCACACCCTAGGAGTCAAGTCTTAAGACATGATTGTTTTCAAAAAATAAACGAAAAGGTACAATAAGCAAATATTCGCAATATTTTCTTTTCACAGGGATTACCAGCACACAGAAAAGACCTGGTAACTCTCATGTAGATACAGCACCAACGGTAAGACAATCAGTTTTGCATTGTTAAAACTGAGGTCCCAGAATGATGTTGGTTACAGTGACATAAAATATGATTATAAAAGACTCATTAATCCCCAGTTTGCCAAGAATTTGACCTCATCCAGAAAATTATTTGCATCTTTTCTAATTAATGAGGAAACCTCATTAAAATTTTCCAAGGATAAAGGAAAATAAGGTATTGTATCACTTTGCAGTACTTTTCTAAAGCTTTTTGTTCAAAATAACATAATTCTTACAAAACTTAACGTTATGAGAATATTTTTAAAACTTCAGTAGACAGAGAAAATATTTGTGAAAATTGATTTAAATCTTCAAAAAATAAATTTTTGTGCATTAACTAGCATCAAAATTAAGTGATTTATAATAATGAAAGGCAACCACTTGCTCTGATGGATTACTTTGCTCTGCTACTATAAGAGTGAAATGTTTTATTTCTTATTTATTATAAACAGCAAAAATACATTCAGTTAGTATTTATTTACAATATTAAAAATGATTATAAATTCAAAGTGGTAGATAGACAAAGTTTAATTCCCGAATATCACATTTATATGAAGCATCAGTTCCTGGTAAAGGGAAATACAGACTAGAATGTACCTTACTATTAGCTAAGTATAATCTTATACTTTCTTTTTTTGCTTTTTTTGGGTCATACCCGGCAATGCTCAGGGTTTCTACTGGCTCTGCACTCAGGAATTACTCCTGGTGGTGCTCGGGGACCATATGGGATGCCGGGATTGAACCCGGGCCAGCACAGGCCGGCCGTGGTGCAAGGCAAACGCCCCTACCCGCTGGGCTATCGCTCTGGCCCAAATCTTATACTTTCTAAGTAGTTAGTTTTTAAGTACTCCATATAATTAATTTCCTTGATGAGAAAGATTTGGGTATTTTGTTTTTAAGAAAATGGAGATATTAAACTGTGTATAGATTTTATTGACAATATTTGCTCTCTGAAAAACTGATTCTACTTTTTAATTGTTATAAATCTGTTCATTTTATTCAACTTTTATTATAAGTTAATATATGAGGATCTAGAAAAGACTGAACAACACCATTGTAACCATAAAAAGTGCCCTCCAGGCGTAATTTCTTTTTTTTTTAATTTTTTATGTTTACAATTATAAAGATATACAATTAAAAAGTTCATATTTGGGTTTTGGTCATACAGTGTTCCAGCACCCATCCCGCCACCAGTGCCCATCTCCCACCACCAACGTCCCCGGTTCCCTCCCCCCCCTCCCCCAGCTCCCCTCCATGGCAGGTTCTTTATTTCTTTCCATTTCTCTCTCTTTTCTCTTTTCCTTCCCCTCCAGACTATGGATTACAGAACATACATTAAAGGGTTGTCATGTGTATCTTTTTGCCTCTATTTAATGCTCAGTTCTAGGTTGGCATTAGTACCCTCGACAATTGTTAGCACATTGTTCCATTTTCTGTCTTACCTAGCCTCTGACTCCCACACGTTTGTGATAATTTCCACCTTTGACAAGACCTCCTGATATATGTTTCACTTGACCTTGGATATTGGTACCATAATATGTACATATATATTTATGTTATGCAGATAAATGCAGTCATTCTGTATATGTCTCTCTCCTTCTGGCTAATTTCGCTCAACATAATCTTCTCCATGTCCATCCATTTATAGACAAATTTTATAACTTCATTTTTCCTGACAGCTGCATAGTATTCCATTGTGTATATGTACCAAAAGCTTTTTTATCCAGTCATCGATTTTTTGGGCACTCTGGTTGCTTCCAGATTCTGGCTATTGTGAATAATGCTGCTATGAACATAAAAGTAGGGATGGTGCTTCCGCTGCGTATTTTTGGTTTCCCAGAGTAGATTCCCAGGAGTGGTATGACTGGGTCAAATGGGAGTTCAATTTCTAGTCTTTGGAGGAATGTCCATATTGTTTTCCAGAAAGGCTGTACCAGCCGGCATTCCCACCAACAATGGATGAGTGTCCCCTTTTCCCCACATCCACGCCCAGGCATAATTTCTGAGTGCAGAGCCAGGAGTAACTCCTGAGCATTGCTGGGTGTGACCCAAAAAAAAAAAAAAAAAAAAGGAAGCATAAAAAGTGCTTAACACTACTATATGTTCCAGTTTTTCTTTAGTATGTATGCTAAAGGAAAAAGCCATGGCATTATGTAAATTTTATTCTCTAATGCTAAAAATGAAGATTGGTAGTTATGAGTAATAAATGATTTAATGCATCTGCATAATAGTCTCAGATTATTTGAAACACTTTTGCAATTTTTTCTGTAGGCTTTTCTGTGATCGCTGTTTGGATTTCTTTCTCTTTTTTCACATTCTGAAACTTAGAAAACTATAGCATTGCAAACTATTTTGTTTCACCCTGAAGGCTGAAGATCTGTATAGAGTCTCACATTTATTAAATGGTTAAATAATGGAACCACATCCTCAAAATCATGAAAAGTGATGGTGTTACTATTTATAGCAGCACTCTAATCTAAACACCATTTGTAAGGTCAGTCATTTTTATTGGATTTCATTTGTTGTTCGGGTATTGTGGGGGACGGGATGGTCTTACCTGTCAGTGCTCAGGAATCACTCCTGGTAATGCTCAATGGACCTTATGGGTGCCAGGCATCGAGCCTGGGTAAGGCATGTGCAAGGAAAGCACCCGCAGATCTCTATTACTGCTCTATCCATCAGTCAGTAAGCTTTAGTGAAATTTATGTAAGTAGTCCCAAATATCCATTAGTTTTTCAGGTTCTATTAAGACAAAATTTCTGTGATGTTTTCTGTGCTCTTCTCCTGTTTTCTACAAACTAAACATATTATCCTATTCCTCTGTCTGCATTGTCCACCACTTTACTGACATATAAGCTAAGTCTTTATTACCTCTTATCAAAATTGCAAGATGCCTTGTAGCCTAGTGTTCTCAGGTTCCCAGGAAAATTGAGGTCTGATTTTCTTAGGAGGGTAATTTTACTTCACTTCACTTGTATCACTTGTCTTCCCATTGTTCATCGATTTGCTCAAGCAGGTGCCAGTAGCATCTCCATTTGTGCTTGTCACATGCTAGTATAGCCCAAGGGCCTCTGCTCATTCCAAGAACATGAAGAGCCTTAAATCATTTGTTCAGATCATGGGAATGAGGTCTATTATTGTTACTCTTTTGCCATATCAAGTACTATACGGGTAGCTTACCAGGCTCTGCCATGTGGACGCTCTTAGTTTTTGCATTTACTAATGTACTGCGTGGCTGCAAAGTGGCCGTGCACAACGGAGAGAGCCCGTAGCAGCACTATCTGTGTCTGTAAAATAGGCTTCTCTCTAGGGTGGGGTTCTGACCAGCTGGACTTGAAATTGGCTTCTCTCTTGGATGGAGGTCTGACAAGTTGTGGAATCCTGACATTGAAAATAACTGCCATAGTAGTATGGGGGTTCTTCTGGTTTCTCCCAAGGCTCTATTAGGGGTGGCAGGCCAGGGCACAAACCCGCCCTCCCACCTGGATGCCTCATGATTAACTGAGCATGGGGAGAGCTGGTAGCAGCTCCATCAGTGTCTGTGAAATAGACTTCTCACTAGGATGGGGTTCTGATGAGTTAGGTTTGAGATTGCCTTCTCTCTTGGGTGGAGCTCTGACGAATTGTAAAATCCGATGTTGAAAATGGCTGCCATCATGTTGCGGGAGTTCCTCTGGCTTCTCCCAAGCCTCTATTTGGGGGGCGGGCCAGGGCCCAAACCTGCCCTCCCTCCTGGATGCCTCATGATCAGCCAAGCATGGGGAGAGCCGGTAGCAGCTCTGTGTTTGTGAAATAGACATCATTTTACTTGATTCATATTTTTTTAATTTATACTCTCATTTTCTTTTAAAGTGTTTAAAAGAAGAAAATATTTAAAAAATAGGTAAAAGAAGTGTGAAAAGTTTTTAACAATGCAGTCAGAGTGATAGCACAGCAGGAAGGGCATTGGCCTTGCATGCGGCCGACCTGGGTTATATTCCCGACATCCCATATGGTCCCCCAAGTATCGCGAGGAGTAATTACCGAATGCAGAGTCAGGAGTAACCCCTGAGCATTGCTGGGTGTGTCCCAAAAAAAACAAAAGAAAAGTTTTTAACAAGGTGAGATGTTTATAAATTAAACTTTGTATTATACTGGTCCCCATGATATTCTCATGATCTGTGCGGGGAGAGACCACGATGGCAGGACTCAGAGTGGAGTTTTGGGCCCTGCCCTTTCCTCCGCCTCCATGCCAGTTGCCCCCTTAGAGAGAGAGACACACCCACGCCAGACCCACAGCTAATTTGCAATCCCGGAAGAGATCCAGACCCATCCACTTGAGACCAACAGCTGCGCTGCTCGGCTGGCCCCACATGGAAGCAACCCATTGAGCTGACCTCCCAGTAAGGGGCTCGGCTAGCCCCTGGCCAAGTCCAACATTGCTCCAAGGGTTTACTCTCACGTGTGGGGAGAGACCACGCTGGCGGACTCGGAGTGGAGTTTTGGGCCCTGCCCTTTCCTCCGCCTCCATGCCAGTTGTCCCAACAGAAGAGACCCACCCACGCCAGACCCACAGCTAATCTGCAATCCCGGAAGAGATTCAGACCCATCCACTTCAGACCCACAGCTGCACTACTCGGCCGGCCCCACGTCAAAACAACCCATGGAGCTGACCTCCCGGTAAGGGGCTCGGCTAGCACCTGGCCGAGTCCAACATTGCTCCAAGGGTTTGCTCTCACATGTGGGAGAGACCACGCTGGCCAGACTTGGAGTGGAGTTATGGGCCCTGCCCTTTCCTCCGCCTCCATGCCAGTTGCCCTGGAAGAGGGGACTCCGCCTACGCCAGACCCACAACTCCCTTTGTGCGCGGCCGCTTTGCGCGCCCGCCACCTACATGGCAGAGCCTGGCAAGCTACCTGTGTTTTACTTACTTGTTATGCCAAAAACTAGTAACAATTATGGACCTCAGTTCCATGACCTGAGAATGGTTTAGGGCTCTTCCTGTCCCTGGAGCAAGCGGATGCCTTTGAGTTACACTTGCTTGTGACAGGACTTATGGAGATGTTACTAGTGCCCACTCGAGCAAATCAATGAACAATGGGAAAACAGTGATACAGTGATTATACTGAAATTTTTTTCAAAACTCTAAAAAAAGAAATATATGTTTCTTGACATTTAATGTTGGAATTCCCCAAGAACTTTTTACTAAATATATGATGACCAAGTGCAGTGTGGCCCTATAGCATTATAATGTAATGTCCTGTAAGTTAATGGCACATTAACTTATATTCTTCATTTTCTTTAACTTGCTTTTAAGTTTTTTCATATTTTTTGTTGACTTCATGAACACTAATCTGGGGGAAGGAATGTTTATTCTTTATCATATACATTAAGATCATATCAGTTTTTGAGATGCAAAGCTTTGATAGAAGTTAAAAAAGCAAATACCTGTACATAGCATATTTTTTCACCAAAGCGAATTTGAAACTTATGTGTCTTTAATTTTTTCTTGGTTTGGGGAGTCACATTCTGCCCTCACAGCTCAATGCTGCAGGTTGCTCCTGGTGGTGCTCAGAGGCCCGTGCTGTGGGGGAAGGAAACGCAGCCTCCTACATACAAACAAGTGCTCCAGCTGATTGAGCTGTCTTCCCAGCCCAAAGCGTGACTTTAAATCCGGCAATAGCCACCTCCCTCCCTTCCTTTTTCTTTCCTTTATTTTTCCTTTTTTTTCCTTTATTATTTGTTTCTTTTCATAGTTAAATATATTTTCTTTTTAGATATATAAATTGATTGTTTATGTTCAATATCACTGTATCACTGTCTTCCCGTTCATCATCGATTTGCTCGAGCGGGACCCAGTAACATCTCCATCTGTCCTGTCTCATGCTAGTAGAGCCCAAGGCATCTGCTTGCTCCAGGAACATAAAGAGCCTCAATCCATTCCAGAATTAGGTCTATAATTGTTACTGGTATTTGGCATATATATCAAATACAACACGGGTAGCTTGCCAGGCTCTGCCGTGCAGGTAGCATATTCTTGTAGGCATCTCTAAGTCCAGCATTTATTGATGAACCGTGTGGCGGGCACTGATAAGCTGGTCTGCTGGGTGGAGGTCTGATGAGAGAGAAGTCTGGATGTGGAAAATGGAGGCCCTCATGGAGTGGGGGTTTGTCTGGCTAGTTGTGAGGCTCTACTGGGGTGGTGGGCCAGGGCTAGAACCCACCATCCCTCCCGGCGCCTCGTGAGCGGCTGGTCACAGGGAGAGCCAGTAGCATTATGTTCAATAATGGTATGTAAATCTGCATGTTTTAAAATATGCCTTGTCTTTGCTTGAGAAAGCTTACCAGTGTTTTTAATTATTTAAACAGAAACTCAAAACATAATGGAAATTGATCATCTGTGGTGTGATATTTAACATTGCAGAACTAAAATGACTACCAATCTAATTTATTTCATATAAATAGCCTTTTTCCTCACTCATGAATTATAATTTTTTAAAAATTTTTCTTTAAAACTAGTATTTTAGTTCACATTTGATGGTTAAGTGTTAAGTATTTCACTGATTTCACTGATTTTATCTTGAATGATAGTCTGTTCACTTAGTTTACTGTTGTATAGGAAAAACAGCATGAAACAATCATAACATTAGAAGAGTGAAAAATTAGATGATGCCACTTTAAGAACTAGAGACTGCACCTGCTTATAGCCTCCAGCAAGCAGAGGATAATATCAGATTCTGATTAATCAGAGGTCATTGTCTGAACTCTGACAGGCAGGTGTAAATGTTAGTTAATAATTAAGTCAGCACAGACTTGAGTTCCATATTTACTTTGAATAGACTTGCAAATCAAAGGGAAAGCAAACTAGCATAAGGAAGTTATCCCTCGAGTTGATTTTAATTTTAGTTATTACATGAGCAGCATTATTAAAACATATCTGCCCTTTCATGTATAAGCAGTGTACATCATTTCCCCTAGCTTTTGATATTTCCTGGTGAAATTAAAGCATGGAATTCCATATTCACTATACATAGAATTTTCAGATTTGGAAATTATTATTTAATCTCTTCCACTGACAACTGGTGTGATAAAATTGAAATATCATCAGTATGGTCTATTTTTTAAATATTTGCTGATTTTTGGGAAACCCTCTGTATTCCAAATGTACAACACTATTATTACTCCCTTCTTATTTTACTCAGTGATCCTATTATCTGGTTAAGAATAAATTTGCTTTTAAGAAATGGATTTGTGCGGGGTCAGAGCGATAGCCCAGCGGGTAGGGCGTTTGCCTTGCACGGCGGCCCATGTGGGCCTGGGTTCAATCCCCGGCATCCCATATGGTCCCCAAGCACTGCCAGGAGTTATTCCTGAGTGCAGAGCCAGGAGAAACCCCTGAGCATTGCCGGTGTGACCCAAAAAGCAAAAAAAAAAAAAAAAGCAAAAAAACCAAGAAATGGATTTGTGGATGTCAGAAAATTATAGCATGCATTTTCACAGATGCCTAAACATACACTACAATAGGTTGAAACACAATACATGTTCTCCTCAAGAGTATTCCAGTTGCTAAACAGTATTGCATTAATTCTTAGGATTTAAAGTGTTTTAAAAAATTTGATTGGAAATTATTCTTTATCATTTTAAGATCAACTTAATACTACAGCTGTATTCCTAAATTTACTAAGGAGTAAATCCCTGAGTATTTCTAAATGTTAATCTTCTGTCACATTAATTTTCATCAGTAGTAAAATTTATTGTCCTATAATATTTTTTACTCTAAAATATGATTAGGGTCTTTAATATTATTGGTGCTTAGCAATAAACCCATTCATATATTACTTATCTGAATTAAAGAAATTAAATTGTATTTTGAATGTCTTTTGTATTAACTATAGCTTACTGCTACATTTATCCACAGCACATTAAGTACTTTCACAAGGCTAATATTTTCATCTTAGTATAATTTAATTTATCCATATAGTTTTAAAAAATATGCCCGTTTCACATTTTATCATTTAGATGCAGTTTGGTTTTTTATTAAATACATGAATTTAAGTGAAATGTCTTTGATCCAAAGAAAAGCACTTTATTTTCTCTAATCTCTAGAATTTTCCAGGAATTCATAGCATGTAAATTTGGGTGACTGTGCCCCTATAAAACTCATAAAATAGAACCTATGGGCAATCTCTTCCTGTAGATAATTACAGGGTGGAGAGAGAACTGATAACTATAAGCTTTTATAAGTTAAGTAATAAAAAATTTCTTTTTAACCTATCAGTAGGGTAGCAGTTCAGAGCAATTCAAGTTTCAAATATAAATACAAAATAGTTCTCTAAGACCACATATGAGTTGTCCATAATAGTTTTAAGTGACTGCACAATTTTTTTCTCCAAGCTTTGTAAGCTATGAAGTGTATATTGATTTTTCCCATTAGTATAAACCACTGATATTTAGGTTTTTTCTTGAACTTTTCCCTCTCATTTTGCTTTTCATTTTGCTAAATATTTGCTAAATATTTGTACATGAAAACCATTTTAGTAAATTCAGAAAATATCTTAGTCTTATAAGACTTAATAGTGGCATAATATAAATTGTTTTCTCAGTTACAAGAAAGTCTAGTTATACAATATGCGTAGCAAAATCCTACAGAAAATACTGGTTAGGTATGGGATAGTATATAGAAATATAAGAAACATTGGGGTCTGGAGCGATAGTCCAGTGGGTAGGGTGTTTGCCTTGCGCGTGGCCGGCCTGTGCAGGCCTGGGTTCGATCCCCCAAGCACTGCCAGGAGTAATTCCTTAGTGCAGAGACAGGAGAAACCCCTGAGCATTGCCGGGTGTGACCCAAAAAAAGCAAAAAAAAAAAAAAAAAATATATATATATATATATATATATATATATATATATATATATATATATATGTTGCAGGACTCCTAAGGGCCGCTGCATCTCCTCTGGATTACCTCCTGCAAATCAATTCGTAGATAAGGGGGTAGTCTAAATGTGGCAGTTTATCTGACCATGTATGCTGTACTAGCTGGTATAAATATTCTCCCATGCTACCACAATCATCGTGGGACTAGCTAGATCTTACCAGCATATTAGCCTGGTCACACAGGACCCCTGGGTAATTAGACCAGAGAGAAATGCTGTTTGCTTCCAAGCAAACAAGCATGGCTCCCTGATATACTCAAAGGCAACTAAAATACAAAACTACAATAAAGTAGAAGAGACTTGTGAAGGCTTGGAGAAATATTTAACTGGCATTAGTATTAGTCTTTGGTACAGAGACATGCCATCTCAGAAACCCCCTTCTCTACCCTATAAAGGCATTTCCAGGTAGATCTTGGCTCAAAACATTAGCATACTAAAGGGCCTAGGTGAGGTGCAGGGAGGGGATTACCTAAGGGCATTTGACCCTCTCTGCTTTCCATAACAGTGGGAGGAAGGTCTGAGTTGCAGGGGTATAAACTAGCCAGTTTCCTCTCTCTGGGCGCTTCTTTGTGGGCTCTCCCTTTGTGAGCGCTCACCCTTCTTGGAAGTCTTGTCTTCCCCTTTTTACAAAGCCTTTACACGTGTTGGCCGCCATCTTGGCCTACACGTGGCTGGGGTTCTAGCCTGGAATCCTAAGCACCAGGCTTTTCCTTTTGCTGATTTGTATGCCTGAACCTGTGCTAAGTAAAGCCTTTTAAAACTGCATCGGATTCCTGAGTTTTCATCCATTTCTCGCCGACTTCGGAGGTAGAAGGGAACTCGCTTCCCGGCACTGTCGGGGACCCCTGGCGGTGCCCCCGACATATATATATATATATATATATATATATATATATATATATATATATATATATATATATATATATATATATATATATATATATATATGAAAGGTTAAAATGCTTCTGATGTTTTTTTATTACTAACTATTGGTCTCATTAGAACAACTACTGTAAACAGTTAAATTTCAATGCACGAAATAAATTAAAGTTTAGAATAACATGGATTATCTACTATGTCATCAAAGCACCTTGTACCCAAGTACATCAAGTTCTCAGTGCATTCTGTAGGTTCTTGTAACTGTGACTTTATGCAGAATGACTTATAACAAAACCAGTTTTATCATAGACCAGTTGATTTAAACAAGAGGAAGTTCCTTTGGTATATTTCAGGTCACAGAAACATCGTCCAATTTCCAAAAAAGACACATCCTTTCTAAGATTTAGCAGTGCTTTGTGTTCATTCATTCTTTTATTTTACACTTAATTCTGTTCAAGTCATTGGTAGCTAGTGCTATGGACAAGATTCCTTTCCATTGTAAGATATCTCTCTCTCTCTCTCTCTCTCTCTCTCTCTCACACACACACACACACACATACACACACACACTCACTCATCCTGAAACATTTGAAACCACCAGAGAGCCCAGTGCCCATATCTTTGGGATGTAAAAGTAAACCAGAGAACCCTGGAGAAAACTCATGAAGACCGGGGGACCACATACTAACTGCACATGACACATGACCAAATATAAAGTATGAGTTAGGGCTTTAGTGCTTAAAATTTCCAGAACTCTAGAGATTTGGGAAGATTGACCAGAGTAATGGACTAGAGCCATTACTGACTGGATCCCACGGGGTGTCAAAAGATCACGTGGCCACCCACCTACAAGATGGTCAGACTTCCTTGTCAAGACCCTGAAGGAACGGTTTGAGGCTCTTCATATTCCTGAATCAACCAGATGCCATTGGGCTACATTGGCATGTGATAGGGTTCAATGGAAATGTTACTGGCGCCCACTCGAGCAAATCAATGAATAACGGGATTCAAGTGATCAAATGATCAAGTGACCAGAGTAGGCAAGTTCTAAATTGAATCTTACAGGAATGTTGGAACTTAAAAATGTCTCAAACTCTAGACCAGAGTAACTGTTTGGCCAAAGATCAAAGAAGAAGAAACACAGTTTATAGAAAGATGATTGAAGCAAGATATGTAAGAACTTCATGCTGAGTATGCCCATCTTTCAATTATCTACGCATATTAATTCTATCAGTATCATTCTTTGAGAACAATGGAATTGATTATAAGACTTAGTATTCTGTGAT
The DNA here is from genome assembly GCA_021461705.1 of Cryptotis parvus. Classification (NCBI taxonomy): domain Eukaryota; kingdom Metazoa; phylum Chordata; class Mammalia; order Eulipotyphla; family Soricidae; genus Cryptotis; species Cryptotis parvus. Next base: position 71,163 of record JAJIBD010024901.1, on the reverse strand, counting down.
AGGAAAATGTAGTAATCTGGATATTTCTATGATCTTTCTATATTGTGATAGAGAAATCTGATGTAACGTAATTCCTTGGTGCTTTGAAGATATTTTCTCAAGACATACATATCTCCTATAATTTGCAAATTTGTATATTGTCTTGCACCTTTGAATCCTTAATGTTATTTGAGAGTAACTGGAATGTTTCCCTTTATCTTTGTTGAATTTCATCAGTTCTACTTTTTACTCACTCTGAGGTGGTTCATATTTATTTTGAATTCTGAATATTTTATTCTATGGTGATAACTCAAAAATTCATATTTATCACATAATAAGGGTATAATGTCCCCCTTAATAATTGTCTTTACTCAAAAGGTTAGAAAACATTATACAGTGAGCAGTGAGCATAAAAAACAGCAACAATTTCTTTGCCTTGGTCAGTTTTCTTTTTTATAAACATTTTTGATGGGTGTTATTTAAAATTTGTTTTAATAATATACTACCTTGTGGATTTAATAGCATTATCTGTATATCTTCTAAAATAAGATCTAGTCATTGCTTTTTTATTTTTAATTAATATTTAATTTTATCCCTTTAATGAAGGGATTAAATGAAGATTATAAAGAAAATTATTTTATTTTACAGAAAATTCAACAGTTATGGATCATTATTTTCAGTTTTGCAAGAAATTTAATCAAACATCGAACTGGTGCTCTTGTGTTTCCTGCCTAGATGGCCATCTACTATCTGCCATTACTAATGTTCCATAGATTTTTTTTTGTCTTGATAAACATGTATGAATTTGTCAAGTTTCTTCTTCCTGTGATATTCTTTATCCTGCCATCATCTCAGGGTCCTCAGAGATCAAACTCTGGCAGAGAAAACAGCACAGCAGTCAGAAAATAGACACTCTTGATATAACCATGTAATGGGGTCACAGAATGACTTGGTTTTTTACATTTTAGGTGGTTTAAATCCTGAAAGGAAATGGATTGGGTTTTTAGCCACACCTGCTGATGCTCAGGCCTTACCCTCTGGCTCTATGCTCAGGGATCACTTGATTGGTGTTTGGGTGACTAGATGTGGTGCCAGGGATCAAGTACAGACCATTTGCATAAAAGGCAAGCAAGCATGTTGTGCGTTCTGCTATATGCCCAGCTTCCATTCTTTATTTTAAGGGATAACACAGCAGGTAGGGCGTTTGCCTTGTGCACAGCTGACCTGGGTTCCATCCTGGGCCTCCCATATGGTCCCCTGAGCATCTCCAGGAGTAATTCCTGAGCAAAGAGACAGAAGTAACCCCTGAGCATAGCCGGGGTAACCCAAAAAGTCAAAAAAAGGGGAAAAAGAAACTATAAATTTTTTATGACCATGTATCATAGCTTATGGAAACATGAGCAGGCTTCTAGGAGAGAAATTCTTGTATCAAGTTTATTTTGCCAAATATTTCTTTTTTTACCAGAATGGAGCTAGAATCTATATTTGGTTGGGAAAATGGTCACTTTTGTTTTTATTGCTGTGAGTGTACTAAAGAAATGTTTTACTACAAAGTACTGTTTGCTGTGATAACACAAAAATGTTTAGGATTGCTTAATAATTATTAAATCTAATATTTATTGGCTGCTTTCTACTTACTAGGCATTGTATAAAGTGTTTCGTAGGTTTTCTAAATTTAATGTCTCTAATTCAGTAAAATAAAAGTATTCCCATTTTCCAGTGGAGAAATAAAACAGGACATTTAGGATCTTTTAAGAACATGTAAACTGAATGTACTAATGCTTTATGGTATGAGTAAAACTTGCCGACTTCTGAAAACAGTTATCTGAATAAATCATGAAATTTAAGGTTATCAGTGGCATCTAGCAGATTCTGTAGAATAATGAAAACTTTTACACAGGATAAACAGCAGTTAACACTTTTAATGCAATTTGTAGTTTTAAAAAGCCCTGTTCCATACTATACGTTATAATATTATCTTTGTTTCATCTCTGTAAACTTAGACTGAATTAGGCAAGGGTGGTATTGAAGGATGCAGACAACTGAGCCCGTGAAAAAGATGGACCAGAAGGACAACATCATCTTTCAATTACCAGAAGGCTTGTCATCCACAAGCCTTCACTTGAGAAGGGATTATAATCAAATACAGATTATTCCCCTCCTAATGTAGTGGGAAAATTACCTAAGAAAGAAAAATTACCTAAGAAAGAAAAATTACCTAAGAAAACCAGTTTCTAACAGTTTTCTTGGAAACATCTATCCACTCACCATGAAGTTTTCAACTGATATGATTTGAAGTAAGCAAAAGCATCTTAGTAGATTTCCTGTCAGGAGGGCCAGCTCGATTCTAATAGCTGTTGAGTAGGTCAAAGATTTAAGTAACAGAATAATCTGGATGTGAGAAGGGGATCTTGTTTTTGATGGGATGAAAGGAGCCCAGAAGCTGTGGTTTTGCCAGTGCACTGGTAGAGTCACCTGTGACCTTGAGAAAGGAAATTACAGACACCTGCTAGACTTCAAAGCATGCTACCCACATGCCACAGACAGCTGTTTTAAGAACAGGAGTGAAGGAACGAGAAGGCATTACAATTATCACCCAAGACTCAGTGAGTGAGCTGTGTACCTTCTTTCTTTTGGAAGTTCTTGTAAAGTTCATTGTAGACAGGTAACTTTCAGCCCTGCTTTCAGTATAAATGACTTCAGTTGATGTTTCTCTTCTTCCTAAACATTATTTTAGTGGAACAACCTTTATCACAATGGCTGTTAACTATATGGGAAGTCAAAGAGTGTGAAGTTGGTACAGACCAAAGTCCTATCACTATGGAATTTTCATTGTCCCGCTCTACTTTGTAGTCAGTGGTACTTCCAGCCGCTTCCATCTTACCTTGGTAATATATTAAGATTATCTATTTCTTATATGTCACATATGTGTTCATTTGTCTTTCATTATATTTCCAATATCTAAATTTCTTGTTTCATTTTCATAGCCAGAGTCAAGACTTTTCTGGCCTGCAGCTCTATAGTCTTTCTCTCTATTTTTGCCTGTTTCTTTTGCTTTATCATAATCAAATTCACTTCCACTAGTCATTACTTTTATGCTATTTCATCATAGCTTCATTTGAATATAGCTTATGCAGCAAAATATACAAAGGGGATTTTAATATATTCACATAATGTATCCACAATCGCCACCATCACCGTCAATACTGTAACTTTAAAACGAATTCATCAAATAGCTACACCATAGTCATAATAGTCCCCCCCACCCATCATTCACTGTATCACTGTATCACTATCTTCCCGTTCATCATTGATTTGCTCAAGCGGGCCCCAGTAACATCTCCATATGTCCTGTCTCATGCAAGTAGACCCCAAGGGCAGCTGCTTGCTCCAGGAACAAAAAAGGGCCTCAAATCATTCCATCAGGTCATGAGAATGAGGTCTATAATTGTTACTGGTATTTGGCATATCAAATACAACACGGGTAGCTTGCCAGGCTCTGCCGATCATTGCCTCTTGCTTTCTGGAAAATGCAATTAATTTTCTTTTTTTTAATCTTTTTTTCTTTTTCTTTTTAATTTTTCAATTACAAAGATATACAATTAAAAAGTTTATATTTGGGTTTTGGTCATACAGTGTTCCAGCACCCATCCCACCACCAGTGCCCATCTCCCACCACCAACGTCCCCGGTTCCCTCCCCCCTACCCCAGTCCTCCTCCATGGCAGGTTCTTTATTTCTTTCCATTTCTCTCTTTCTCTTTTCCTTCCCCTCCAGACTATGGATTACAGAACATACATTAAAGGGTTGTCATGTGTATCTTTTGCCTCTATTTAATGCTCAGTTCTAGGTTGGCATTATTACCCTTGACAATTGTTAGCACACTGTTCCATTTTCTGTCTTACCTAGCCTCTGACTCCCAACGTTTGTGATAATTTCCACCTTTGACAAGACCTCCTGATATATGTTTCACTTGACCTTGGATATTGGTATCATAATATGTACATATATATTTATGTAAATGCAGTCATTCTGTATCTGTCTCTCTCCTCTGGCTAATTTCGCTCAACATAATCTTCTCCATGTCCATCCATTTATAGGAAAATTTTATAACTTCATTTTTCCTAATAGCTGCATAGTATTCTATTGTGTAGATGTACCAAAGGTTTTTTATCCAGTTATCGATTTTCGGGCACTCTGGTTGCTTCTAGATTCTGGCTATTGTGAATAATGCTGCTATGAACATAAAAGTATGGATGGTGTTTCCGCTGCATATTTTTGGTTTCCCAGAGTAGATTCCCAGGAGTGGTATGGCTGGGTCAAATGGGAGTTCAATTTCTAGTCTTTGGAGGAATGTCCATATTGTTTTCCAGAAAGGCTGTACTAGCCGGCATTCCCACCAACAATGGATGAGTGTCCCCTTTTCCCCACATCCACGCCAGCACTTGTTGTTCTTGCTCTTTTGAATATGTGCCAGTCTCTGTGGTGTAAAGTGGTATCTCATTGTTGTTTTGATTTGCATCTCTCTGATGATTAGTGATGATGAGCATTTTTCCATATGTTTTTTGGCCATTCGAAATCTTCCTTGCTGAAGTTTCTGTTCATTTCTTCTCCCCATTTTTTTGATGGGGTTATTTGTTTTCTTCTTGTAAAATTCTACCAGTGCCTGATATATCCTGGATATTAACCCCCTTATCAGATGGGTATTGGGTGAATATTCTTTCCCATTCTGTGAACTGCTTTTGTATCTTAGTCACTGTTTCTTTTGAGGTGCAGAGCTTTTTAGTTTCATGTAGTCCCATATGTTTATCTTTTCTTCTAGTTGCTTTGTTAGTGATGCTTCACCTTTGAAGATGCCTTTAGCTTCAATGTCATGGAGGGTTTTTCCTATATTTTCTTCAATGTACTTTATGGATTCAAGTCTGATATTGAGATTTTTATCCATTTTGATCTGATTTTTGTGCATGGTGTTAGACACAGGTCCAAATTCATTTTTTTACATGTCGCTGCCCAGTTTTCCCAACACCACTTGTTGAAGAGGCTTTCCTTACTCCATTTTAGACTCGTTGCACCTTTATCAAAGATTAAATGATCATGTGTTTGAGGTTGGTTGGTGTCAGAATACTCAATTCTATTCCATAGGTCCACAGGTCTGTTTTTATTCCAAAACCATGCTGTTTTAATTACTACTGCCTTGTAGTACAGTTTGAAGTTGGGAAAGGTGATGCCTCCCATCTTCTTTTTCCCCGAGGATTGCTTTAGCTATCCTTGGGGGGTTTATTGTCCCACACAAATTTCAGGAGTGTTTGTCAATTTCTTTGAAGAATGTCATGGGTATCCTTATAGGGACTGCATTGAATCTGTACAGAGCTCTAGGGAGTATTACCATTTTGACAATGTTGATTCTCCCCATCCATGAGCAGGGAATGTGTTTCCATTTCCTTGTGTCCTCTTTATCTCTTGGAGCAGTGTCTTATAGTTTTCTTTGTACAGGTCCTTTACACACTTGGGTAAGTTGATTCCTAGGTATTTGATTTTCTGTGGCACAATTGTGAATGGAATTGTTTCCTTAATATCCCTTTCATCTCTTTCGTTATTTGTATATAGGAAAGCCACCGACTATTGGGTGTTGATTTTGTATCCTGCCACTCTACTATATGCGTCTATTGTTTCTAGGAGTTTTTGGTAGAGAGTTTAGGGTTCTCTAGGTATAATATCATGTCATCTGCAAATAATGATAGCTTGACTTCTTCCTTGCCTATCTGGATGCCCTTGATGTGGTACATCTACACAGTGGAATACTATGCAGCTGTTAGGAAAAATGAAGTTATGAAATTTGCCTGTAAATGGATGGACATGGAAAGGATCATGTTGAGTGAAATTAGTCAGAAGGAAAGAGAGAGACATAGAATGACTGCCTTTATATGTATGACATAAATATATCAGGTGATTTTACCAAAAGTGGAAATTACCACAAACGTGTGGTAGTCAGGAGGTTAGGTAACAGAGGTTAGGTAAGATAGAGAAGGGAACATGTGTGAATAAATGTCAAAAGGACTGACACTAAAATAGAACTGAGCATTAAATACAGGCAAAAAAATGCACATGATGGCTTCTAAGTGTATGTAGTGCAACCCACAATGTATAAGAGAAGGAAAATAGGAAGAGGAAGAGAGAAAAGAGATAAAGAACCTGCCATTTAGGCAGGCTATGGGAGGGGGAGGGAATTGGGGACATTGCTGTTAGTAATGGGCACTGGTGGAGGACGGGGTGCTGGAACACTATGTGACCGAAACCTCCAAACATGCACGATGTTGTATATCTCACAGTGGCATAATAAAATGTTAAAAAAAAGAATTTTGTATCTCTTTATGAGCTAATATTCTGGCATATTAATGTACCAGATGAGAATCTGGTATATTGAGAATTCTTGCATATTGATATACCAAGATGAGAATGCTGTTTGGGTCTCCCAAAGAGGAATCAAAAGAGCTATGCTTGGAATATCACGCCTCACTCAAGAGAAAGAAGGAATCTGGAGCTCCGGCCTTTGTCACCGTTCCAGAGTCAGGGGCACTGGCTCATTTTCCCAGGCATCAAAAATGAGATGGGCTGGACATGTAATGCTATTTGGAGATGATCGCTGTACTATAGCCATTACCAATTGGATCCCACAGGGTATCAAAAGATCACATGGCCGCCCACCTACAAGATGGTCAGACTTCTTCGTCAAGACCATGAGCGAATGGTTTGAGGCTCTTCATATTCCTGAAGCAACCAGATGCCATTGGGCTACACTGGTACGCCGATAGGGTCAAATGGAAATGTTACTGCCGCCTACTAGAGCAAATCAATGAATAACGGGATATCAAGTGATCAAGTGATTGATATACCATATTTTATTTACCTAGTAGTTCTTTGATGAGCATTTAGGTGGCTTTCATTTTCAGATGTTATGAGTAATGCTCTACGAACATTCTTCACAGATTTTAGTGTATACATATGTTTTGAGTTTTCTTGTGTATATATTTAACAGAAGAATTGGTACATCATATGGCATATTTGCCATATGAGGCAGACATATGAGCGACTCACAGACATGGGCAGAGCTGCTACTTGCTCTCCCTGTGCCTAGCTGCTCACGAAGCGCCCAGCAGGGATGGTGGGTTCTAGCCCAGGCCCGCCACCCCAGCAGAGCCTCGCAACAAGCCAGACGAACCCCACTCCATGAGGGCCTCCATTTTCCACATCCGGACTTCTCTCTCGTCAGAATTCCACCCAGCAGACTAGCCTATCACAGCCCGGCTCATCAAGTTCCACCCTGAAGCAGTCTTTTAAATCCGGCTCAGGTATGATGGTCCAGAGACTCACAGACATGGGGCAGAGTTGCTACTTGCTCTCCCTGTGCCCAGCCACTCGGCGCCCAGGAGGGATGGTGGGTTCTAACCATGGCCCGCCACCCCAGCAGAGCCTCGCAACAAGCCAGACGACCCCCCTCCATGAGGGCCTCCATTTTCCACATCCGGACTTCTCTCTCGTCAGAACTCCACCCAGCAGGCCAGCCTATCACAGCCCTGGTCGCGCGGCCAAGCGGCCGCGACAGTTCATCAATAAATTCTGGACTTAGAGATGACTACAAGAGTATGCTACCTGCACGGCAGAGCCTGGCAAGCTACCCATGTTGTATTTGATATGCCAAATACCAGTAACAATTATAGACCTCATTCCGGAATGGATTGAGGCTCTTTATGTTCCTGGAGCAAGCAGATGCCCTTGGGCTCTACTAGCATGAGGCAGGACATATGGAGATGTTACTGGGGCCCACTCGAGCAAATCGATGATGAATGGGAAGACAGTGATTGATACAGTGATGGCATATATGTTTAGTATCATGAGGAAATTATTGAGCTGGAAATTAGTTCCAGAGGCCCCATTCACTCTCAATGGAACAAACATCTCTGAATGCAGCAGTTATGTGTACCTAGGTTGAGAAATCAACATGATTAACGACCTAAAACCTGAGCTGCGCAGGAGGAAGAGAGCGGCATGGAATGCCTTCAAAGGCATCGAAGAAATAGCTAAAAGGACAAAGAACCTCCGGCTCCGGACACATCTCTTTGACTCCACCGTTCTCCCTGCATTAACATACACCTCAGAGACCTGGGCCCTACGAAAGCAGGATAGAATGCTATTCGGGTCTCCCAGAGAGGAATCGAAAGAGCTATGCTTGGAAAATCACGCCTCACTCAAGTGAGTGAAGGAATCCGGAGTTCTGACCTCCGTCGCTATTCCAGAATCAGGGACGTTGTCTCGTTTGCCAAGGCATCGAAAATCAGATGGGCTGGACATGTAATGCAATTTGGAGACAACCGCTGGACTAGAGCCATTACCGACTGGATCTCACGGGAACCAGTCAAAAGATCACATGGCCGCCCACCTACAAGATGGTCAGACTTCCTTGTCAAGACCCTGAAGGAACGGTTTGAGGCTCTTCATATTCCTGAATCAACCAGATGCCATTGGGCTACATTGGCACGTGATAGGGTCCAATGGAAATGTTACTTGCGCCTGCTCGAGCAAATCGCTGAATAACGGGATTCAAGTGATCAAGTGATCATGAGGAAATAGAAAAATATTCACCAAAGTGACTGAACCAATACTGATTCCTATCAGCCATATATGATGGTTTTAATTTCCTCATATTTTCACTAACAGGTGTAATTTTATTATATTCATACATATCATATATAATTAGAGTATGCTACCCAAGACAGGCAGAGCCTGGCAAGCTACCCGTGTTGTATTTGATATGCCAAATACCAGTAACAATTTTAGACTTCATTCCCATGACCTGATGGAATAGTTTGAGACTCTTTATGCTCCTGGAGCAAGCAGGTGCCCTTGGGCTCTACTAGCATGAGACAGGACATATGGAGATATTACCGGTGCCCGCTCAAGCCAGTCGATGATGAACGGGAAGACAGTGATACAGTGACAATGATCATATATAGTTATATTCATATATATCATATCTACATGTTCTATCCTATATCCTACATATAGATATATTCATTTTATATACACACACCTATGATATGCCAAATACCAGTAACAATTACCTCATTCCCATGACCTGATGGAATGGTTTGAGGCTCTTTATGTTCCTGGAGCAAGCAGGTACCCTTGAGCTTTACTTGCATGAGACAGGACATATGGAGATGTTACTGGGGCCCGCTCGAGCAAATCGATGATGAAGCGGGAAGACAGTGATACAGTGATATACACACACCTATATATTTTATATATGATATTCCATTTGCATATCTAATGGTTAGGTCATAATGACCTATTCATTAAAATGTGCCTAAATATATATATTATTAAGTATTTTATGTTATTCTAATATCTAATTATATATAATTATATACTTAATTTTTTACTTTTATTTTACCTTACTTATTTTTTTTCCATAATGGACCTCATTCCCAATGAACGTAGACATTACTGGTGCCTGCTTGAGCAAATCAATGAACAAAGGGAAGACAAGTGACAAGTAATTTATTTTTTTATTATATAAAACTTTCATTTTTTATTATACCTTAGTGAGATATACACTTACAAAGATGTTCATGATTGGGTTTCAGTCATACAGTGTTCCAGCACACATCCCTCCACCCTGCCCTATTACCACCACCAATGCCCCCAAATTCCCTCCCCTTTCCCCAGCCTGCCTCTATAGCAGGCACTTTTCCTTTACTTCTCTCTCTCTCTCTCTCTCTCTCTTTCTCTGTCTCTCTGTCTCACTCTCTGTCTCTGTCTGTCTCTCCTTTCTGTTATACATTGTGGCTTGCCCTACAAATATTTAGGGATTTTCATGTAAATTCCGTGCCTACATTCAATGCTCAGTTCTAGTCTGCATTAACATTTCCCACAATTAATAGAACTCTGGTATATATTTACATCCCACTAATGAATGCAGTCATTCTATATTTGTCCTTTTCCTTCTCACTGATTTCACTCGGCATAATAATCTTCATGGCTACCCACAGGTAAATTTCATGACTTAGTTTTTTTCTGACAGCTGCATAATATTCCATTGTGTAGTTGTACCATAGTTTCTTTAGCCAGTCTTCTGTTGTTGGGCATTTAGGTTGCTTACAGATTCTGGCTATTGTGAATGGTGCTGCAATGAATAAAAGCATACATAGTGTTTCTGCTTGTGTTTTTGGGTCTCTAGTGTATATCCCAGGAGTGGCATTGCTGGGTCAAATGGAAGCTCAATATCTAGTTTTTGGAGGAATGTTGATTTTGTTTTACAAAGAGCTGGAATAGTCGCCATTCCCACCCATAATGGATGAGAGTCCCTTTCTCCCTGCATCCATGCCAGTACCAGTTACTCTTGCTCTTTTGGATGTGTGCCAGTCTCTGTAGTGTGAGATGATATCTTGTTGTTGTTTTGATTTGCATCTCCCTGATGATGAATGATGAATACTTTTTCATATGCCTTTTGGCCATTCGAATCTCTACTTTTTGGAAGTTTCTGTTTATTTTCTTCTCTGTATTTTCATGGTGTTGGATGTTTACTTCTTGTAAAGTTCTCCCAGTGCCTGATATATCGTAGATATTAACCCCTTATAAGATGGGCATCAGTGAATATTCTTTCCCACTCTGTGGGCTGTCTCTGTATCTTGCTCACCATTCCTTTGGAGGTGCAGAAACTTTTTAGTTTCATATAATCCCAACTGTTTATCTTTGCTTCCATTTGCTATGTCAATGGTGTTTCTTCTTTGAAGATGCCTTTAACTTCAATGTCATAGAGTGTTTTTCCTGTTTTCTTTGATGTCCTTCAAAAATTCATATATGATGTTAAGATCTTTAATCCATTTTGATCTGACTTTTATACATGGTGTTAGAAGAACGTTTAAGTTCATTTTTTTACATGTAGCTGCCCAGTTTGCCCAGCACCCTTGTTGAAGGGGCCTTCTTTGCTCCACTTAATGTTTTTTTCTCCTCTATCAAAGATTAAACAGTCATATACTTGAGAGTGTGTGTCAGGATATTCAGTTCTATTACAGAGATCTACAGGTCTGGCTCTATATCAGTACCATGCCATTTTACTTACTACTTTTTGTAGTAGAGTTTGAAATTGGGTAAGTGATAACTCCCATCTTCTTTTCCCCAAGGATTGCTTTAGCAATTTTTGGGTATTTATTATTCCATACAAATTTCAGGAGTGTTCGTCAATTTTTTTGAAGAATGCCATGGGTGTCATTATAGGGACTGCATTGAATCTATATAAAGCTCTAGGAGTATTACCATTTGGTTAGTGTAAATTCTCCCAATCCATAAGCAGGGAATATGTCTCCATTGCCTTATGTCCTCTTTTATTTCTTGAAGCAATGTTTTGTAGTTTCCTTTGTTCAGAAAACAATTCTTAGTCAAGCTGATTCCTAGGTATTTGATTTTCTGTGGCACAATCATGAATGGGATCGTTTCTTTAATATCCTTTTCTTCTATTTTGTTATTTGCATATAGAAAAGCCATTGACTTTTGGGTATTGATGTTGTACCATGCCACTTTGCTATATAATCTGTTGTTTCTAGGAGCTTTTTGGTAGACAGTTTAGGGTTTTCTAGGTACAATATCATGTCATCTGTAAATAATGACAGCTTGATTTCTTCCTTGCCTATTTGAATGTTCTTAATGTTCTTTACTTCCCTGATTGCTATGGCAAATACTTCCAAAACCATATTGAATAGAAGTGGTGAGCGTGGGCAACCTTGTCTTGTACCTGATCTTAGGGGGAAGGCTTTCAGTTTTTCCCCCATTGAGAATCACACTTGTAGGCTTATGGTAGATGACTTTGACTATATTTAGGAAGGTTCCTTCAATTCCCATTTTATTAAGGGTTTTAATCATGAATGGGTGTTGTATCTTGTCAAATGCTTTCTCTGCATCTATCAATAGGATCATATGGTTTTATTTTTTCTCTATTGATATGATGTATTATGTTGATTGAATTGCAGGTGTTGAACCATCCTTGAATTCCCAGGATGAATCATACTTGGTCATAGTGTATAATTTTTGATGGCTCTTTGCATTGTATTTTATAGTATTTTATTGGAGATCTTAGCATCTGTGTTCATCAGGGAGGTTGGTCTGTAGTTTTCCTTTTTAGTGACGTTTTCTGTCTGATTTCGATCTCAGGGTGATATAAGCCTTATAGAAGCTATTTGGGAGTGTTTCTGTTTCTTCAATTTCCTGGAAGAGCTTGAACAGGACTGACAGTAGGTGCTATTTAAAGGTTTGGAAGTATTCCCTGGTGAATCTGTCTGGACGTGGGCTTCGGTGTTTGGCGGGCTTTGATTATTGATTCAATATCCTCAGTGGAGAAAGATTTGTTCAATTATTCCAAATCTCTTGTTGACGCCTTGGGAGGTTATAGGAATTCAGGAATTTGTCCATTTCTTCTAAGTTCTCTTGTTTTGTGGCACACACACTCTCAAAATAATCTCTGATGAATTTCTGTGGTTCTGTTGTGATGTCCCCCTTTCATTTCTTATTCTGTTTATTTGGGTTCTCTTTCCCTTTCCTTGTGAACCTTGCAAGTGTTTTGTCAATCTTTCTATTTTTTCAAAGAATAAGCTCTTGGTTCCATTGATCTTTTGGATTTTTTTTTTTTTGGGGGGATTCCAGCTCATTGATTTCAGCTCTAAGTTTTTTTTTTTAATTTCTTCCTGCCGGCTTGGGCCCCTTTTTTTGATTGCTATTTAAGATCATTTTTTTTTTCCTTTTTTGGGTCACACCCGGCAGTGCTCAGGGGTTTCTCCTGGCTCTGCACTCAGGAATTACTCCTGGTGGTGCTCAGGGGACCATATGGGATGCCGAGGATTGAACCCGGGCCGGCATGGGCTGGCCGTGCAAGGCAAATGCCCTACCCGCTGGGCTATCACTCCGGCCCCTCTATTTAAGATCTTAAGCTGTGAAGTCAGATTGTTTATGATGGCCCTTTCTTCTTTTCTGATGAATGCTTACAATGCTATGATCTTTCCTCAACACTGCTTTTGCCCTGTCACACAAGTTCTGATAGTGTCTTCAGTCTCATTTTTTTTCCAGTAATTTTTGGACTACTCTTTGATTTCTTTTATGACACTTAGTTTCCAGGTGTTTGGTATGATTCTCTGTTTCTGTGTACAATTAGCTTCTATTTTCATTGCTCATGGTCTGAAACATAGTTGACACAATTTCTGTCTTCTTGAATTTATGGAGGTATGTTTTGTGGCTCAACATGTGATCTGTCTTGGAGAATGTTTCTTGTATGCTGGAGAAAAATGTGTACTCAGCTTTTTGGGGATGAAATATCCTGTATATATCTACTAGCCCTCTTTCTTCCATTTCTTCCTTTAGGGTCAGTATTTCCTTGGTGAGTTTTAGTCTTGTTGTTCTATTAAGAGTTGATAAAGCAGTGTTACAGTCTCTAACTACAATCGTGTTGCTGTCAATGTCTTCTTTGAAGTCTGTTAGCAGTTGTTTTAGGTATTTTTCTGGCCCTTCATTGGGTGTGTATATCTAGGAGTGTAACTTCTTCCTGATATAAGTATCCCTTGATTATTAAGAGTGACCTTCATTGTACCTTTTGACCTTTTACAACCTGGAAGTCTATGTTGTGGGATACTTTTATGGGCACCCCGGTCTTTTTGTAGATGTTGTTTGAGTGAAGGATTGCTTTCCAGCCTTTAACTTTGAGCCTGTCTTGCTCTGATTGTTCAGATGTATTTCTTGAAGGCAACAGAATGTTTGGTTCAGTTTTTGATCCATTTTGCCATTCTGTGTCTCTTAACTGGTGCATTTAGGCCCTTGAAATTGAGAGTGACTATTGTCATAGGATTTTGTGCCATCTTTCTGTATAAGTTTGTTGTTCTTTTGAGTTTTATCTTTCTTAGAGTTGCTCTTTCAGCCCTTCTTTTAAAGTTGATTTTGTATCTGTAAAGTTCCTGAGCTATTGTTTATCCATGAAGCTGTGTATCTATTCTTCAAATCTGAATGAGAGTCTAGCTCAGGTAAAAAATTATTGGTGAGGCATTCATTTCATTCCATATCTTCACTATATTCCACCACTGCCTTCGAGCTTGGAAGGTCTCCTCTGATAGGTCTGCTGAAAGTCAAATGGATGCTCCTTTGTATAAAATTTCTTTCTTTGATCTTGTCACTTGAAGGATTGTATCTCTATAACATCTATCATCCTGACTAGGTTATGTCTTTTAGTCTTTTTATTGAGTCTCATTTTGCTGGTATCCTTCAAACTTCTTGAATCTGGATGCCTGTATCCTCTTAACTCTGGGATCTTTTCAGCAACAAGTCTTTCTTTCCCTGAGTTGCCTCTCTGTCCCTCTGGGACTCCAATGATTCTTATGTTGTTCTTAGATTCATCCGCATGTTCTCTAGTCTGGTGCTGATCCATTTTTGGGGTCTTTTTTATCTGTTATATTTCTCTGACAACTTTTTGCAGCTCATCTTCATTCTCACTGATTCTGACATCTGCTGCTGTCGTTCTACTGTTGAGGGAACTCATTGTGTTTTTTCACTTGAAGTCTTTATTGATGACATTAATATTTGTAGCTTTTCTTATTTCTTCTCTCATTTCTCCCCATATTTTATTGGCTGCCCATTCCACTGCTTCATTTATTTCCTCCTGTATTTTATTGGACATCTGTTCCATTTTTTCATTGAGCATCCTCACCATTTCCACTCTGAATTCTTTGTCAGAGAGATTATGAAGTGGTATTCCTAGTTGATGCTTTCGGCTCTGTTCTTCTTCCATCCTTCAAGGAGGGGTGTCTGCATTGTTTCTCCATGATGCTTTGGTAGTCTGGTGGTGAATCTTCTAGAGAACTGTTCTCTCACTGCCAAATAGTTCTCTGTAAATGTCAGTTGTTATGTGCTTTAGGGTTATGTTGTATTGTCAATGTGATTTGAGTAGTTAGTCTGCTATTGTGAGATCCAGTAACAGAGTCCAAAGTGTTGGTTCAGTGCAATATGGAAAGGGGGATTAACTTTTTGGCTTCATGAGCAGCAGCCAACGTGAAGTCCCTTCCCCACAGGTCCTACCTGGACAGGCAGGGCACCATGACTGGGACCAAGGTCTCTGGTGCAGTCTTAGTGTGTTTGCTTAGGATGCTGGTTATTGTAGTTTCTGGTTTCTGTCCCTAAATCCTAAAAGGCTGCATGTGCGGCTCCATTTCAGTTATGCACACCCACTGCAGTGAAGTCTCCTCCCACCTATATACTTAATTATATATAATTCTTATATAATATATCACTGTATCACTGTCTTCCAGTTCATCATCAATTTGCTCGAACGGGCACCAGTAACATCTCCATATGTCCTGTCTCATGCTAGTAGAGCCCAAGGTCATCTGCTTGCTCCAGGAATATACCTCAAACCATTCCATCAGGTCATGGAAATGAGGTATATAATTGTTACTGGTATTTGGCATATCAGATATGACATGGGTAGCTTGCCAGGCTCTGATATAATATATAACATACAGTATATAATTATACATATAATTAAAATCCATTTTACTAATGAATAAAGTTTTCTTTCTAGAAATAGAACATAACTTAGCAGATGTAAATTTAATTATGTATAATTTTATCAAATCTCTCCTTTTGCTCTACCCCCATATATTTTGGTAAATTATATTTTTATTTCCACTTTTCCTTTTTTAATTTTCCTGGTTATTTATTTCTTGAATCATGGCTTGTTTTGCTATGTTGTTTAATTTTACACATATTTGAAAGTTTCCTTTTTTTGGTAATTATTTCATTTTGGTTGGGACTACATTAATAAGTATATCCTCATACTTTAATATTCTCTTTAGTATAATTTAGTTTTTTATTTAATGATTATCCTAAGAACTACAATTAGTACCTTTAGATAATCTAATTAGATTCAATGTGTCAATTTTTGTAGTATATAAAAACTTTGCTTTTTATGCTTTTTATAAATTTGGGATGGGTTTTGCTATTCTTCAATTTTTTTTTCAACTCTAAATTTCTATTTTAATACTTTCTTTGTATATTTTTACTTATGTTTTTACCTTTTAAGGTAGCATTCTCATTCTTTCTCCTATTTCTTTAGACATGATTTTCTTCTAGATCTTTAAAAATATATTAATTGATTTGAAAAACATTAATTCAGAAAATCCGACATCTAGACTGTCTCAGGGACTATTTCTATAAACTTATTTGATTTCTGTCTAGAGTCATATTTTGTTTTTTTCTTTTTTATTTTTGATGTTTTTGTTAAATGGACATTTGAGATAATGGCCAAACTGGAAATCAGATGCCCTACCTTCATTCCTACATGTCATTTGTGTTGCTCTTGCTGGTATTGTTTGTGTATTTAATGTCATTCAAATATTAATTTTATAAAGTCTACGTGTTGTGAAACCACTCTGGTTTGGCTAGCTTAGTGATATGATTGGACAGTTGTTTTCTTCAGTATCTGAAACCCAGTTCTGCAGCCATATTTAAAAGGTTCTGTGTATTAGGACATACTTTTCTAAAAAGCTGTTTAGAACCCTGCCTTACTTAGACTGTACTTTTTGCTTATGTGGACCATACAAGGACTGTCATAAATGAAAGTCACACAGTTCTGCATACGCATATGACCTTCTAAATTTCCAGGAATATGTTGGAACTTCTCAGAGTCAACGTATTCTACAGATGTGTCATATCCCAAATTTATCTCTTTTACTGAGGGGGTAATCCCCTTATTCTCCTAACTTGTATCACCACCTAAATTACTACTGGTTGCTTTTCTACAAATGTTCTAAGGATACATTTATTCACAGAGCTGAATCTGAGTCAGATAAAACAGAAACAAACACTAAGAATGAAGATTTTCAGAGGGCTACAGATAGGCCAGATACTTACACTCTCCTGTGTGTGAGGCTTTGGAGACACTTGAGACTTGTTCTGTCCCCAGATTGCTCACCTGCCAGTTTCCGCAGCTAACTGTCCTGATGAGTCTGTTGGTTTTTATGCTATCAAGAAACTGACAAGAATATAATAATATTCTTATAAGTATATAATATTATAAATAGGCACATTAAAATAATACAAATAGGCCGGTTAAAATATCACAAAACATATTTGGTTTTGCCTTCTTTTCCTTTTATTTTGTGGGGGGTCACATCTGGCATATGCTCAGGGGTTACTCCTGACTCTGCACTCCGAATTACTCCTGGTGGTGCCCAGGAGACCATATGGGATGCCAGGGATCGAACCTGGGTCTGGCCATATGCAAAGCAAATGCCCTGTTCGCTGGACTATTGCTCCGGCCCCTTTCTTTTCCTTTTTATACATGCTTCTCCTGATGTTGAAAGTATGTGGCTCGTTTCTAATAAGGTAATTTTGACCATTTTTTTCCAAGTGATCTTCCTTTCATGAAGAAACTAGTATTCATTACTCCTTTACTCTGGAAGTGTCTCTACTCTGTTCATTCGCTCATATGGCTTTTCCATTTGCTCCTTGAAAGTTAGGTACTCATTTCTATTTGCCATTTAAAATATTGTTTGTGAGTTTTAGTTTCAACAACCTATTGATCACAATTGGAATTATATGATAAAGTAGAAACATTTACCATTGTTTCTTCACGTTCCTTCTTGTGATCTGTTCTTACCTTTTCAAGACTCATCTGAATTCCTATATACTATACTTGAGCTTTTTCTAAAATACATAGATTGATGTTAAAATTAGAAATAGTGTTTTAATGACATTATTTTCTAAATACTAGAAATATAGAAACTTTCCAATTTCATTTACTTTTAGTACTTTAGAAATAGACAAAAGTCTGTTTGTGAGATTATTCATTGTTATTCATTTCTGATTTTTTTTATTTAAACACCGTGATTTACAAAGTAAAAAGTTTTTCACAACACAGTTCTTAGAAATATTCATCATTCAACACCAATCTCACCACCAGTGTGTTCCCAACACCAAAGACCCTCATTTCCCACCCACCCCATCCCCACACCTGCTCCCTTAGCCAGCATTTGACCACTACAGCCCAGATATGGCAATAGTATTGATAAAGTCGTGGCTTTTTATCTGGTTTGTTATGGCCGAATCTGGCCAATTTCTGATCTTGCATTCTCTTTGTGAGTTAGTTTCTAGAAGTAGTTGGTTTCTAGCAGTGAACCCCAAATCCTCCACCACTATACCATGGACAACACTTACTCAAATTTTTCTCAAATTTGAAATTTGAGAGCTAGTTCTCTCAATATGGTCAATGCATATATTCTTAGATGAAAGTCAATAGAAATTATTAAACCTCAACTGGATACATTGTGCCATTTGGGCTCACTGTATAAGAAATTATCTATGTGTTCCCACAGACCAGACATCATGCCCTCACACTTGTGATTGTATGACCCAAACTTAATTCTATAAAACGTGGTGGGATACATGGTATATCAGAATACCAGGCTTCGAGGTATCACTAAGGGGAGAGCCTGTAGCAGCTTTGCCCTGTGTGTCTTTGACTTTGGATCATGGCCGACAGTGCTGGAAGCAGCTCGTGGGCAGGTCCACTGGGCCTTCCTGACAGAACAGAAATGGAGGAAGGAACCCAGTTCCATCTACATGGAAGCCTGGTGACTTTAGCTGCCAAGACCCGCATACTTGGGCTTAAAGTTGGTTTCTCTCTTGGGTGGGGCTCTGACTAGCTGTGAAGTCTAGACTTTCAGTTTCTGAGTACTAGCAATATAAAAATTTTTCAATTCCGTTTAAGTTTAGTTATGAAGGGCCAGCAAAATAGCACAGAGATTAGGGTACTTCCATTGCACAAATCAACCCGGTTTTACTCCCCAGCACCATATATAGAACCTCCAGCAATACTTGACTAAGCCTGGATGCAGGCAGGTATGCCCAGAAAACAAAATAAAAATTTCGTACTAAAGATTCCTTAGCAATGTCATTACAGATTAATAGTTCTGCATTGGTTAGTAATTCTCTTCATTCTTAAAAAATGCAACAATCAGATAGACTCATATTATTGTATGTTACTTTACACTTTGACCCGGTTCCAATTTTCCATGTAACTTCCACATATAAATCATAAATGTAAGCTAATAAGAGAAGTGCTTTGATAATCTATTTTAGGTGCCTTCCTTGATAATAGAGATAATGTCTTTGAGACCCTTCTTTCATCATAATAATAACAGAAGACACAAGCATTGTGTTCATTTATTCCTTGAGGGTCTCTCGCTTCAAATTTTAGCATAGAGATATAGCTCCATGGTAGAGCACATGCCTTACATGAATAAGATCCTAGGTTTTATCCTCATCTCCCCACAATTTTTCATGTAACTCTAGATGCTGGAAAGATTTACAGAGATAAAGACACTAGCCTTGCAATACAGCTAACTCCAATTTGAGCACTACCATGAGTTAGATTTGAGCATGGTGTCAGAAATAGCCCCTGTGTATGATGAATGCAACCCCAAAATAAAATGTAAATTTAGTAATTAAGAATATATGTATTTTGTTTTTCTAAGGAAGGCTGGGCCAGAGCATGCAGTGCTCAGGGTCTGTTCCTATAGGCTTTGTACAAGGAGTGATCCTGCTGATACTCGGTACATAGGGTACATACAGTGCAGGGGATCAAACTAGGTTCTGCCATATTCAGGGTAGACCTTACCTCCTGTTCTATCACACTCTCCCTAAGAGTACAGGTATACTTCTGATACCTAGAATCTGTCAAATTTAAGGATTATATGAATAATAATTCTTTCCATTTTAATTATACCACTTGAGTTATACAATTACAAAGATATTCATAATTAGTCCCTGTCATACAGTGTTCCAGCACCCATCCCTCCACCAGTGCCCCATTCCCATAACACTCCCTCCTGCCCACCCCCAGCCTGCCTTTATAACAGGCCCCTTTTTTCTTTCTCTATTTCTCTCTGTCTTTCTCTCTGTCTCTGTATTTCTCTCTCTCTCTTCTCTTACATATTATGGCTTGTCCTACAGATATTTGCAGTTTGACATGTAAGTCTCTATGTGTACATTCAATGGTGAGTACTAGTCTGACATTACCATTCCCCATCAGTCACCCCAGTTTGTTAAACCTACAATGATCATTATAGTGTATATCTGTGCAAGATCCTGGGAAGGACCTGGTCCTAAGCTTGATTATTATCGAAGTTTGTCACACAGATGCAGAGCGGCCAGCCGCATGCCTGCATGTCTATGGGCACAGCCTCCCCCACGTGTCTGCTGGCCCTAGGAGCTATGTTGCTCTCAGCCAGGGGCCGAGCCGTCCTCCCGTGGCTCCATGGGCTGCTCCATATGGGTCGAGCAGGACAGCTCTGGGTCTCTTATTTCCATTTATCATTTGAAACAAAACATCATAAATACTAAAAGAAATTTGGTTCTAAGCATAAAATAGTGATATTTTCATAAATTTTTATAATTTTAATTCTGTTATGAACTCTAAATTAATTTCAATTCTGTTATTAACTCTAAATTAAGAGCTGAGTTCTCTTAGTTTTCAGATTTTATGAATAATGCGATAGATATTATTCCTTAAGTAGTGAATCACTTACTTGCATTTGTGAAATCCTGAGTTTAATCCCCAGCACTGAGATACTAAACTTGAGGCCTGAACTGTCAGCCCACACCCTGGACTGAGCATCACCTATGGTGTCCCCCAGGGCTATTAAAAAGGTTTTATATGGAATAGGTTAAAATGAGTCCACAGTAGAGGGTCAGAAGCACCTACTGGCGGCCACGCTAGCTGGACTTGGAGTGGATATTTGGGCTCCTCCTCCCATTCCTCCACCTCCATGTCAGCGGGTGTGGCTGCGAGCTCCCAACCACCACAGCCAGTGACACCAGAAGAGAGACACTCTAGACCTGCAGATGCGCCAGTGAAACTCTTAGACAATAATGAAGTTAGGACCAGGTCCTTCCCAGGATCTTTCACATTTATACCCTGAATACAGTTCTAGGCAGGTTCTAGCCCTGGCCCATCATCCCAGTGATTCTAGCAGGAAGCCCACTGATTCTAGCAAATGGGGAGAGGGAACCCCCATACCACAAGGGCAGACATTCTCAACATCCCGAGTCCACAGCTCCTCAGAGCTACACCCAAGAGAAAAGCCAATCTCTCGCTATTGCGGTTCATCAGTAAATGCATGAGATGAGAGCCTACTACTGAGAAGTATACCACCCACACGGCAGAGCCTGGCAAGCTACCTGTGTTGTATTTGATATGCCAAAAACCAGTAACAATTATAGACCTCATTCCCATGAACTGAAGTATTGGTTTGAGGCTCTTCATGTTTCTGGAGCGAGCATGCCCTTGGGTTATACTGGCTGGCAACAGGAAGTATGGAGATGTTACTTGTGACCGCTCTAGCAAATCGATGAACAACAGGAAGACAAGTGATAGAAGTGATGTTAAAATATAATGGAATAAGCTATCACTTTAATTGTGGAATACCTGTTGATAAATGTGCTCTTGGACAGTATTGTCATGGTGCTAGGGTCATCAAGTATTATTACACAGACTTGATAATAATTTCCATTCACTCACATATAGCCTATTGGGACCATTGTCATTGATAAGAGTATCATTAAGCAACACAGTTGGTGCTTAAGAAATCCTGGCAATGCCTTGAAGCATACAAGAGAATTTTTTTTAATTTTTAGACTTTGACATATATTTTTTTAAAAAAAATAAATCACCATGAGGTTATATGTATCCATTTGCCTACATACAATTCTCAGTTCTAGGATGGTATTATCATTTCCTACGATTATTAGCACTCTATTCCCTTCTCTGTCTTACCTAACCTCTGACTCCCACACACTTGCAGTTGATTTCACCCATTTACAACCTTCTGATCCATGTTATGAGTGCACTTGGATAGTGGTATCATACTTCATATATTTTTTTATATCCCGCAAATAAATGCAGACATTCCAAATCTGTCCTTTTCCTTCTGGCTAATTTAACTCAGCATGATCCTCTCCAGGGCCATCCACTTATAAGCAAATTTCATAACTTCGTTTTCCCAACAGCTGCATAGTATTCCATTGTGTAGATATTTCAAAGTTTCTTTATCCAGTTGTCTGTTCTCAGGCACTCTGGTTGTTTCAGATTATGGCTATTGTGAATAGTGCTGCCATGAACATCTTTGTAATTGTATATCTCACAGTGGTATAACAAAAATATTAAAAATCATTAAAAAATTGAGCCCAGCCCAGGTATGCCGATCCAGAGACTCACACACAGGGGCAGAGCTCCTACTTTCTATCCCTGTGCCCATCTGATCACGAGGCATCCAGGAGACCACGCAAGAAACTAGAGGAACCCCCCACACCATTTTCCACATCTGAACTCCCCTCTCCTCAGAGCTCCATCCAGCAGAAGAGCTGATCACATTAGTGCCCCACCCTGCAGCAGTCTTTTTCAAGGCCAGCCCAGGTATGCTGACCCAGAGACTCACACACATGGGGCAGAGCTGCTACTTGCTCTCCCTGTGCCCAGCTGATCATTAGACATCCTGGAGGGATGGCGGGTTCTAGCTTGGTCTGCCAAGCATCCAGCAGAGACTCACCAGAAGAGCCTCACCAGAAGCCAAAGGAACACCCAAAGTGGCCATGTGGTTCATCAATAATTGCTCGAGTTTTGAGGTGACTTCTAGAGTATCCCACACAGGGCAGAGCCTGGCAAGTTACCCATGTCGTATTTGACATGCCAAATACTAGTTACAATTATAGACCTCATTCCCATGACATGATGGAATGATTTGAGGCTCTTTATGTCCCTGGAGTGGGATGATGCCCTTGGGCTATCTTGCATGTGACAGGACATATTGAGATGCTACTGATACTACTGATACCCCCTCGAACAAATTGATGATATGCAGGAAGACTGTGATACAGTGATTAAAAATCACTTGTATCACTTGTCTTCCCATTGTTCATTGAATTGCTCAAGCGGGGACCAGTAACATCTCCATACGTCGTCCTGTCACATGCTAGTGAAGCCCAAGAGCATCTGCTCGCTCCAGGAACAGGAAGAGTCTCAAACCATTCCTTCAGGTCATGGGAATGAGGTCTATAATTACTATTGGTATTTGGCATATCAAATACGACACGGGTAGCTTGCCAGGCTCTGCTGTGCAGGTGGGATAATCTTGTAGTTGCCTCTCATCTCGTGGCATTTATTGATGAACCATGCGGCCACTCTAACGCCACGTGAGCCAGGCTTCTGATCAGCTCTTCTGCTGGGTGGAGCTCTGTTGAGTGAGGAGTCCGGATGTGAAAAATGGAGATCCTCATGGTGTGGGGGTTCCTCTGGATTCTTGCGAGACTTTGCTGGGGTGGTGGGCCAGGGCTAGAACCCACCTTCCCTCCCAGGCAGCTTGTGATCAGCTGGGCACAGGGAGAGTCGGTAGCAGCTCTGCCACATGTCTGTGAGTCTCTGGATCAGCATACCTAGACTGGACTTGAAAAAGACTGCTGCAGGGTAGGTCTCGATGAGCCAGGGTCCGGACTGCATTCATTAATGGGATATAAATATATACCAGTGTTTTATTAAATGTGGGAAATGGTAATGTCAGACTAGAAATCACCATTAAATATACACGAAGAGACTTACATGATAAACCCTAAATATCTGCAGGTCTAGCCGCAATGTGTAAAAGAGAGAGGAGAGAGACACAGAGACAGAGAGGGAGACAGAGAGAGAGAAAGAGAGGAAAAGCGGGATGCCTGCTAAAGAGGCAGCCTTGTGGGGAGGCTGGAGCCCGGCTCGGCGCCGAGCCCAGCTGGACGATGGGATCCCGAGGAGGGCAGATGGGTTTTGGGTGTTGGCCCATCGCCTCTGGGGGTCCCAGAAGCAGCCGGATGAAACTTCGCCCATCACACTAGCCACCATCTTCGCTGTCCGGACGCTGAGAAACTGACCCACGACCAGATCAACTGAGCAAGACCAGTTCGAGCCCAGGTAGGCGGCTCCCAGAAGCGGGAATCACTGGGAATTCGCCAGATGGAGTCAGGGTTAAGCCACTCCCCCCTCCTCCATTTTGCCGAGCCTGGTGGACCCGCCCAGGAACTGCCCGGGAACCAGTATGCAGAGCTTCGCAAGCGGCTGGGGAGGCTGGAGCCCGGCTCGCCGCCGAGCCCAGCTGACGATGGGATCCCGAGGAGGGCAGATGGGTTTTGGGTGTTGGCCCATCGCCTCTGGGGGGGTCCCAGAAGCAGCCGGATGAAACTTCGCCCATCACACTAGCCACCATCTTCGCTGTCCGACGCTGAGAAACTGACCCACGACCAGATCAACTGAGCAAGACCAGTTTGAGCCCAGATCGCGCGGCCGCTTGCGGTCCACTAAAATAGTGAAACAGTGATGTCATTTAATGCACTGTATTCCACGAAGAGCAGGAAGGTTTGTCGGGAAGGAGATATAAAGACGAAAGAAATGACATACAGAATCTGCCGGGTGGTTGGGGTGCGGGAGGGGGAGGGAGGTGGGGACATTGGTGATGGTAGATGGGTTTGGGTGGAGGGATGGGTGTTGGAACACTGTGGATCCAAAACTCTACATGAGCATCTTTCAATTGTATGTCTAAAATGGTGTAATGATATTTGGGGGGGAAAATAATAAAATTAAAAAAAAAAAAAAAAAAAAAAAGAGGCAGCCTTGGCGTGGGTGTGAGAGAGTGTGGGTACACTGGTTGTGGGAATGGGGCACTGGTGGAGGGATGTGTGCTGAAATACTGTATTACCGAGAACCAATTATGAACAACTTTGTAATTGTGTATCACATGGTGGCATAATAAAAAAAATAAGAATAAATCAATGAAATAGGTGTTTATTAGGGACTGAAGAGGTAGTAAAGGAGCTAAGGTGCTTGCCTTCTAGCTCATGACTGACAAGGCTCTATCCTTGGCACCACATATGTTCCCGGAGCCCCACCAAGAGTGATCCTTAAGCTAGAACTAGGAGTAAACCCTGAGCACTGTAGGATATGACTCAAAACAGACAAAATGATTTTTTAAAATCCTTTTTCAAGAAACATTCACTCAACAAAATATGCAAACTATGTAAATTATTTCCAGAAAAACTTAAAGGCTATCCAATAATCAGAGAAAACTTGTTTCTAGGTATGAAGTAGCTTTAATATAGTTCCCTAAGAAGTCAATCCTGTTGCCTAAGAAAACATAAGAATTTCCAAATGACTCCAAGCTCTAAAAAGAAATATATCTTATCATCATTTTAAAAAATTACTTTAATTTTATCTATCTATCTATCTATCTATCTATCTATCTATCTATCCATCCATCCATCTATCTGTCCATCCATCCATCTATCTATCTATCTATCTATCTATCATCCATCTATCACCTATCTAGCTAGCTACTTATTTATTTATTTGTCTGTTTGTTTGTTTTGCTATTTGGGTCACACCCAGCAATGCTTAGAGGTTACTCCTGGCTCTTCACTCAGGAATTACTCCTGGCTGTGCTAGGGGGACCATATGGAATGCCGGGATCGCACCCAGGTTGGCCGAGTCCAGGACACACACCCTACTCACTGTGCTATTGCTCTAGCCCCTTAAATTATTAATATAGAAACTTTTCCTGTGTCATCTAGGAAAAATCAAACTTGTTTTACTAATTCATATGTTATCACAGATAACATAGTATCAGAATATAATATTTTAGATTTTTTTTTAATCTATGGATGCTGTTTGATTAGAGTAGTTACTTGAATCCATTATTCTATTAAATTTTAAAATTCGAAAGTATGCTACATGCCATCTGGTCCCAAATCATATTTGTTTGGGAGTCGGGGCGGGATGTGTATCAGTGATCAGCATTTACTCCTGGCCTTGCTCTCAGGGATCACTCCTAGTGAAGGACCGTTTGCAGTGTCTGGGATAGAAACAAGGTAAGCTGAATCGAAAGCAAGCTCTCTAGCTGGTGTACTATTTCTCCAGCCCTCAGGGATCATTCCTGCCTGGGAAACATATGGGGTGCCTGTTATCACATTAAGGTCAGCTGGATCTCAGGCAAGCTTTCTAACTGCTGTGCTGTCTCTCCAGCCCCTAAGATGGCCCAAACTCTTCACAGACATTTCTCCAGCGGATTGTTTTGTGATAATCTTGTGATATATTTTATTGACCTTAGAATTCCAGACAAATTCAAGGCTTTCACAGTCTTGATTCTTGATTGGGTATTCTTACTAATATGTACTTGTTTTGCCAGCGGGTATTTGGAATTAAACATTTTCAGATGTTTGTTTGATGAAATGCTTAAGGTTCATGTGCACAAGCATTATGTAGCAGGAAAGGAAAAGACTGTACAGACAAGTAAACTACCTAATTGTTTACTTTATCTGTTTTCTTAATCTGTCATTATCTAGATAAGATCTGTTGAAAATAATAATACCTTGATTTGTTTTTTTTTATAAATATGAGAATAGTATGTCTTACATAGTACTTGTAGGAAAAAATTATAAGAGAGCATATATGCACATATATATCTACCATGTAATTTTAGAAATAGAACCATGTTCAAACATTTACAGACTAAAATAGAGCCCTAATATCACTATTAATAAAGGACTCTGTTGTTTGAAAATTTAATAATGTCCTTCTGTACAGCTCAGAAATAACTTTCCTACAAACAGCTCTTTTTTTTCTACAAATAATCTCTCTTTTTTAAAACTTTCTGAGAGCTTGGCATATAGTGCTTGTACAGTAATTCCAGGGGCCAGAGGATGACTCCACCACACTGAGCAGTTGTAGAAAACATCCCTGTGCAGGAGAGGTGGGTGAGGATCCTGCAGAGTCTCAGCAGGGCACAGGGGCACAACTAGAGTTCTGTTGTTCTTGGGCATCGTGTCAGGAGGGTGAAGGTGGGCAAGAGGGATGTATTCATGAACTATGCCAATGATGCCTGCCCACAGCGTGTGGTCAGCGTGACGCCCCTGCTGTGCTGTCAGACAACACAGTATGAGACAGCGGTATTCCTGGAGCTCTGTGAACATGGCTGGGCGGGACAACTGTGGTCACGAAGATGTATATCTTAGTCCATGGCTGACATCTTCCTTCAGCATATCTCTGTGTCAAATCAAGTCACAGTTTTTAAATTTAGATGTGGAATGTGTACCAGAAGTTAAAGAACACACTCAAAATGTAGCCTATTTTACTAGCAGAAATTCATATTGCTATCCAAAAGGATCCCAGAACTTTAGCAAGACAAAGTCCTCAAAGAAAAATCTATATGTGTGGAGCAAAGACATATACAAACAGAATAGTTACCTTGTGGTATGTTCAACTTTAGTCCAGAAAGAATTGTAGATTGATAAGGCCATCACATCCATTTGGGGATTTTTTAAATTTTTTTTCTTATGCTAGACAAACCATCTACCTTGGTCTTTGGGCTGGGTTGCTTTTCCCCCAGTTTTTTGGACCACACCAGGCGTTCTCAGAGCTTAGTCCTAGCACTGTATTCAGTGGTCACTCCTGGCAGTCCTCAGAAGGCCATGTCCAGTATTGTGAATTGAGCCTCACATGTGAGACAAGTGACTTGGCTGTCACTTGTCTCTCTCCTCCCCACCTTTATTTTTTTTTAATTTTTTATTATACAACCATGAGGCATACAATTACAAAGGTGTTCACAATTGGTTTTTGGTAATACAGTATTCCAGCACCCATCCCTCCACCAGTGCCCCATTTCCACCACCAATGTACCCCCTCCTCCCACCCCACCCCCAGGCTGCCTCAACAGCAGGTAGCCCTGTTTTCCTTCCTCTCTCTCTCTCTCTCTCTCTCTCTCTCTCTCTCTCTCTCTCTCTCTTTCTTTGCATCTCTCTCCCTCTTGTTTTACACATTGTGGCTAGCCCGGCAGATATTTAGAGTTTATCACTTAAGTCTCTTTGTGTATATTCAATGTCCCCACCTTTATTAATTCTTTTGCACACCCAGCGCTTGATCCCAGATCTCAGACATGCAAGGCATAAGCTGTGCCACCCAGACACATCTCTGGCTTCATTGTAGACAGTTAACTTCAAAAGAAGAAACATAGGATTAATATGTATAAACTGTTTCACTGAGATAACAAAAATATTCTTCAGTGACCAACTATGGTTCATTTCTCTTAGAAAGCACAGAAATACTGCATCTATAAATATTAAAACTAAAGTTTGCCTCTTGCAAGGTCTTGAGAACTCTAATAATAAAGTATGAAAAATGTTTCTTAATATGTCCAAAAAGCAGTGAACAGCATCTGAAGTCACAATATATTAAAAATATTTCTTTCACCTAGAAATTTCAATCTCAGAAATTTCATAGTTGTAAAAGTGGCAATTGCATCATATTATAACATAAAAATTATTTCTATAAACGGTACAGACTGGTTTCATTTACATATATCACTGTATCACTTGTCTTCCCGTTCATCATCGATTTGCTCGAGTGGGCACCAGTAACATCTCCATATGTCCTGTCTCATGCTAGTAGAGCCCAAGGACATCTGCTTGTTCCAGGAACATAAAGAGCCTCAAACCATTCCATCAGGTCATGGGAATGAGATCTATAATTGTTACTGGTATTTGGCATATCGAATATGACACAGGAGGCTTGCAAGGTTCTGCCGTGCGGGGGCATACTCTTGTAGTCACCTCTAAATCCAGCATTTATTGATGAACCACGTGGCTGCAAGCGGCCGCACGAGCCAGGCTGTAATAGGCTCTTCTGCTGAGTGGAGTTCTGACGTCTGAATGTGGAAAATGGCGGCCCTCATGGAGTGGGGGTCATCTGGCTTGTTGTGAGGCTCTGCTGGAGGGGCGGGCCAGGGCTAGAATCCACCATCCCCTCCCCTGGTGCCTCATGAGTGGCTGGGCACAGGGGAGAGCTGGGAGCAGCTCTGTCCCATGTCTGTGAGTCTCTGGATCAGCATACCTGGGCCAGACTTGAAAAAGACTGCTGCAGGGTGGGTCCGATGAGCCAGGCTGTAATAGGCTCTTCTGCTGGGTGGAGTTCTGATGAGAGGGAAGTCCGAAGGTGAAAAATGGTGGTCCTCATGGAGGGGGGTCATCTGGCTTGTTGTGAGGCTCTGCTGGGGTGGCGGGCCAGGGCTAGAACCCACCATCCCTTCCGGGTGCCTTGTGAGCGGCTGGGCACAAGAAGAGCCCGTAGCAGCTCTGCCCCATGTCTGTGAGCCTACATATTATAGTATTAGTATCTAATGCTTCTTCCTTTCTTTTGGAACCTGTATAAAGTTTGTTCTTCCTTAGCTCTGATTAATTGCTCTAGAATATAAGTTAGTTACCCAAAGTGGTTAGGTAGCAAGCTAGCCAACAGATACAATGTCTCCTGAATATCCAAGTGCAGGAAATGGGCCATTTCTGAAGAGAAAATTCATGAAATAAATTTTTTTTCATTATTACTTGAACACAAGTTACATGTAACTTAAATATTTCTACATTAAAGCTTATTGTGCTTTCTTAAAGAGTTCAAGAAGTATTTATAGACATAACTACCATTTATTAATTATGTCTATACTAAAAATGTTCATATTAGTTCATAGGTATAAAGGTGCAACAGTCTATCTCTAAAAATGAATTCCTGAAATCAGAAAGTCCATTGCCTTGCATGTGACCAAACTCAGTTCAATTTCTGGCACCAAATTTCATTCCCTGAGCACTGACACACCTGCCAGTGCTCAGCCTCTGAGCTGGCAGGTCAGAGCTGGCAGGTCCCCAAATTACTAGGTGTTATTTTTATGTTATCTTATTTTTTGTTACTAATATCAAATAGCCATTATAGATCTTAATAAGTGTTGGGCTGAGTACTCGTTTGCCCATGCCTGGGATAAAAGTTTATAAGGCAACACTCATCAGAAAATTATAAGTTGCACAATCACTTTAATTCACATCCTTGACTCCCTAAAAAAAAGATCTTTCATAAATGGGGACATCAGTAGAATTATCAGAAAATTGCACTCTGGCACAAGAGTTTTAAACCCTAGAAGCAAGTCTCTCCTAACTCTTCCCTAAACAAAATTTAAAACAATCAGGAAAAGAGAAAAAACTATCCCAGGCAACTATATGCCCCCAAAAAAAAAAGGTTTTATTCTCTTTAAAGGAAAACAAGAAAGAAAAAAAAACTCACCAAAGGAAAAATCAAGTAACCTTTTAGTCCAGTTGCCACAGAGTTGGTAACTAAAATTACTATCATGTATTCTCTCACTGCTTTGAAGTTAATCAAGTTGAGGAATGGGGAAAGCAGAAGGAAAGTGATGAGCTACAAATAAATATCACACTGACTACGGGTTGGTGTAAAGAAATCCCCCTAACAGTTATGAATCCAGATAAAATAGTGCTGGAAGAGGAAACACCTATGTCTTTGCTTATTTAACACAGCTTAGCCATTATAGATATTAATGTTTTGGATTGCATTGTAGATAAAGTAGCAGAAAACATCTGCTGTTAGATAATGCTGTATAACATTCTACACTACACTGGTTTCATGAATCACTGAAAATATCTATGGGATAACTCAGTGGCTAGAATTTTCTTCTTTGCAAGATGTAAGGCATGAGCTCAGTCCCAGATGTTACCAGAATGCAGTATGCTTCTGTTACCATTGCTATCTGGAACCCCTAGTTCCACAATAAGATTAAGTTATCTTATCTAGGGGCCAGAGCGATAGCACAGTGGGTAGCGCATTTGCCTTGCACGCAGCTGACCCAGGTTTGATCCCAGCATCCCATATGGTCCCCCGAGCACCACCAGGAGTAATTCCTGAGGAAGAGCCAGGAGTAATCCCTGAGTGACCCAAAAATTAAAAAAAAAAAAAAGATTTAGTTATCTCTAGTGTGCAGCCAGATAAATTTGCAAACATTGTAATTAAAGATTTGTGAGCACTGTGACCAGGAAGTTGATCCTTGTTAGAACTAAAACCAGAATGTGTATAAGCACAGCTGAATAGGTGCAACCCTAGGCAAGCACAGACACAACAAAATAAGTCTGTGACCCCGATCATCAGCAGTGAAAAACAACATTGGGAAAAGGGATGGGAACTAAATTCAATAAATAAATACTGTCTTTTTATAAAGAACATTTGAGGGGCTAGAGAGATAGTATAGTGGATAAAGAACTTTTCTTGTATGCATCTGACCTGAGTTCAATCCACAATACCCCATACGGTCCCATGAGTCTGACATGAGTGATCCCTGAGAGTAGAGCCAGGACTTTATAAGCTCCTGAACACCACTAGGCGTGGACCCAAAACCAAATAAAATACAAAAGAGTACTTAGGAATTCTTCAGACAATTACAATAAAATTTTCACAGAAGATACTATAAAAAGAATTTTATTGAGCATTGTATAACCAAAACCAATCATGAGCAACTTTGTAACTCTGTATCTCAAGGTGATATAGCTTTAAAAAAAATTTAAATGTCTTTAATAAGTTAAGCAGACTTTGTTTAAACAAAAAATAGGTCCTCTTTAAAGGTTTTGTAGAATTCACTGGTGAATCCATCTGGACCTGGGCTTTTGTGTTTGGGGAGACTTTTGATTACCGATTCTATTTCCTCGATGGAGATATGTTTGTTGAGGTATTCCAAATCTTCTTGTTGCAGACTTGGGAAGCTATAGGAATTCAGGAATTTGTCCATTTCTTCTAGGTTTTCTTGTTTTGTGGCGTACAGGCTCTCATAGTAATCTCTGATGATCTTTTGAATTTCTGTGGTTTCTGTTGTGATGTCCCCGTTTTCATTTCTGATTCTATTTATTTGGGTTCTCTCTTTTCCTTTTCTTACAAAAAATAGTATTTGGCAAAAAGAAAAGTAGAAAAAATGTATAAAAAGTAAAGTTTTTTACGCCATGTCGGAGGGCATAGCTGTGAGCTCCTAGCCACCGAGCCAGCAACCGGAAGAGAGACACTCCGGACCCACAGCTGTGCAGCTCAGCCCCACGTGGAAGCAGCCCATGGAGTTCCAGAGGATGGTAAATGACTTGGCCAGCCCCTGACCGAGTCCAACATAGCTCCTACGGTTCACTCACACATGCAGGGGGCAGGGGGAGCACTCTGGCCAGACTTGGAGGCGGGGATTTGGGCTCCTCCTCCATTCCTCCACCTCCATGTTGGAGGGCATGACTGCGATCTCCCAACCACCACAGCCAGCAACCGGAAGAGAGACACTCCAGAACCACAGCTGCACTGGCGCGTGGCCTCAGAGCAGCTGCACGACAGTCTTAGACAATAATGGAAGTTAGGACCAGGTCCTTCCCAGGATCGTTCACATTTATTCACTGTAATGATCATTTTCCTACATGGCAGAGCCTGGCAAGCTACCCATGTTGTATTCGATATGCCAAAAACCAGTAACAGACCTCACTCCCATGACCTGAAGGATTGATTTGAGGCGCAACGTGTTCCTGGAGCAAGCAGATGCCCTTGGGCTACACTAGAATGTGACATGACATATGGCGATGTTACTGGTGCCCGCTTGAGCAAATCGATGAACAGGAAGACAAGTGATACAAGTGAAGTGATAGTTTACCAGTGGCAGTTCCACCATAATTATGCCCAGGTAATTTCACAAGTTTTGAGGAAGAGAGGGAGCTCTGTTTCAAATTTGTGAATAATAATCAAATTATGACAAAGTAAATTTTGTGGAACATCTCATTTCCTGCAGTTGCCACTACCAATATGGGCACTTAAATTCATGGCATGTGAGGTATTTTGTTTTGTTCATTTGTGGTGCCTGATATATAAACCAGGCATTCTCCATACAGGGCAGAAGCATCTCCTTTGCCATATCAGTGGTAGAGCTTTAAGTGCATGATTTAAAATTTTCTGTTGCAGAGAGATTTCATGACTATTCTGGATTGCACTGCCGAAGATGTACTTCCAGCACTGCCTCCATCTGTCCAGACCACTGTGGCGGGAATGGCACATTATGAAGATACTCCTTAAGACAGTGGTCAAGACAGATTTTCTGTGATGAAGCACACCAAAATAAGTGGGAAATAGAATATTAATTTAGAACAAACCTTTTGATGAAATTGTGTGATCCAATTTTTTATTGATCTTTATCCTAACAATGTGACGATTTAAAAACAAAATGAAAATAGAGTGGATATAATTGATGCAGAATCCACTGCCAAAATAAAACAGAGAAGTGTACTTTGTATACCCTGATATCCAGGAGAATGAACATGTAAATCTTCAGATGAGAATACTTTAAATCTGATAAATTCATTCACAGTGATGCAACAGAATCATGACCCAGGTAGCTCTGTTGTGTGCCTTTGGTATGAAGAGAGGAGGGCCATTACTACACTACCAGAATATGTACTGTTTATATGTGAAAAGCACTGATTCTTCATTGCATAGCAAATTTGCATTTAAATAATTGTCTGCTGGTGACATGTTCCAAAGTTGGTTCCTTTGCTTAGGAGATGTTCCTACCCCACTGTCACTTGCCAAGGGAAATCAGTGGTGGTGTTTGGCGACAGTGACATAATATTTATACCCAAATTTAACATTGCAGTTGAATGGAATACAGCACTGTAAGCTAGCAAGCGCCTAAGCTAGCAAGGGAGACATTTGTCCATTTTCAGCACTAAGAGGGGTTATAGTGAGTGACACCTTCATGTATGAGATTGTATTAATCTACCATGGCTTCCATAACCAGATACCACAATCTCAATAGCTTGAACGATAGAAATGTATTTGGTCACCATTGTGAAATATGAAACTTCTAATTGACTGCTTCTCCGTATTTCTTCTGTGGCCTCTTTCCTTAGCTTGCAGACAACTGCCTGCTCACGGTTGCTTTTTCTGGCCCTTTAAGTCTCTGCATGTGTGCTCCTGGTATTCCTTCTTCTTTTCCTAAGCACCAAGTTTTGCTGGACTAGGACTCCACCCATATGAATTTAACTACAATTTCCTCCTAAAAGCTTCTGTCTCAAATGCTGTTGCATTGCTGAAAGGACTTCAGATTATAGATTGGGAGAAGGGAATCCCAATTGTAGCAGGGACAGAGGTATGGAACATGTTTACAAGGACTAGAGGGTCATATGAAATATGTAGAAGAATGGATAACAAGATAATAACCAGTGAGTCCTTTTGATAGGAAAATTGAATGTATCTTTGGACACCTCTGAATATCTTTGAAGGAAATCATCAGATTCTGATAGAAAAAATGTCTTTAATTCATTTGATGAACTTTAGATTGACAATTGTCCACATGATACAGGCTTGAAGTTGGATTTCCTCAGTGATTTTGTTGCCTAAGCTGAATCTCTCCTGTTCTAGCAGAGACCACTGGCTCCTGATAAGCACACACTAACCTATACTTGCCCAAGACTATCCTCCATCTTTTTCAGTATCAGATGATGGAGTTTTCTGGCTGATGAAAGGAGTACAGTGGACTTATGAAGACCCAGCTTATTGGCTGATTAAATATTACCATCCAAAAATGTCTTATTAAAAATGAATACAGTGTCTTATTTTACTTGAATGATTAAGGGCTTCTACTCTTCTTTCTGCTGCTATTTCCCCATGTTTGATTTTAAACAAAGATGACCTATAGATGAACTAAGTTTTGTCTTGGCTTGGGGGGTGGGGCAGGGGAGTTGCAGAGGAGACCTGAGTTTAAATACTAGAGTTTGGCTTGCACTAGTTCAAGTCCGCCTGACTTTAGGAAACTTTAAGAAAGTACTAAATTTCTTTGTTTATTAAATTTATCTATTATGAGACAGCTAAAGTAATCCTTGGGAAAAAAGAAGATGGGAGGCATCACCTTTCCCAACTTCAAACTGTACTACAAAGCAGTAGTAATTAAAACAGCATGGTATTGGAATAAAAACAAGACTGTGAACGTATTGAATAGAATTGAGTATCCTGACACCCATCCGCAAACACATGATCATTGATAAAGGTGCAAAGAATCCGAAATGGAGGAAGGAAAGCTTCTTTAACAAGTGATGCTGGTAAAACTGGGCAGTGACATGTAAAAAAAGTGAACTTGGACCTCTGTCTAACACTATGCACAAAAATCAGATCAAAATGGATTAAAGATCTCAATATCAGACCTGAATCCATAAACTTTGTCAAAGAAAATATAGGAAACCCTCCACGACATTGAAGCTAAAGACATCTTCATAGGTGAAACACCACTAACAAAGCAACTGGAAGAAAAGATAAACATATGGGACTACATGAAACTAAAAAGCTTCTGCACCTCAAAAGAGACAGTCACCAAGATACAAAGACAGTCCTCAGAATGGGAAAGAATATACCCATCTGATAGGGGGTTAATATCCAGGATATATCAGACACTGGTAGAACTTTACAAGAAGAAAACAGCCAACCCCATCAAAAAATGGGGAGAAAAAATGAACAGAAACTTTAACAAGGAAGAAATTTGAATGGCCAAAAGACATATGAGAGAATGCTTATCATCATTAATCATCAGAGAGATGCAAATCAAAACAACAATGAGATATCATCTCACATCACAGAGACTGGCACATACCCAAAAGAGCAAAAAACAAGTGCTTGCATGGATGTGGGGAAAAGGGGACTCTTATCCATTGTTGGTGGGAATGTCGACTGATACAGCCTTTTTTGGAAAACAATATGGACATTCCTCCAAAGACTAGTAATTGAGCTCCCATTTGACCCAGACATACCACTCCTGGGAATATACCCTGGGAAGCCAAAAACACACAGTGGAAACACCATCTGTGCTTTTATTTTCATAGCAGCACTATTCACAATAGCCAGAATCTGGAAACAACCATTGTGCCTGAGAACTGATGACTGGATAAAGAAACCTTGGTACATCTACACAATGAAATACTATGCAGCTGTTAGGAAAAATGAAGTTATGAAATTTGCCTATAAATGGATGGACATGAAGTGGATCATGTTGAGTGAAATTAGCCAGAAGGAAAAAGACATACAGAATGACTGCATTTATTTGCATGACATAAATATATATACATACACACACATTATGATACCAATATCCAAGGTCAGGAGAAACATGAATCAGGAGGTCTTGTCAAAGGTGGAAATTATCACAAACATGTGGGAGTCAGAGGTTAGGTAAGACAGAGAATGGAACAGTGTGCTAACAATTGTCAAAAGTACTAACACCAACCTAAAACTGAACATTAAATACAGGAAAAAAGATATGCATGATGACCTCTAAATGTATATATTGTAATCCACAATGTGTAAGGGAAGGAAGAGAGAGGGAAAGAGAAAGAGAAAGAGATGAAGAACATGCCATAGAGGCAGGCTAGAAGAGACGGGAGGGAATCGGGGACATTGGTGGTGGGAAATGGGCACTGGTGGAGGGATAGGTGCTGGAACACTATATGACCGAAACCCAGATATGAACAGCTTATGAACATCTTTGTAATTATATATCTCATGGTGGCATAATAAAATATTTTTAAAAATTAATTCGCTATGAAATTTAACATAAACTTGAAAACAAAATATATACCCTAAGAATTATCATAATGACTCAATATGACAATATAAGAATATGACAGCCACTCAGAGCATTTTAATTGGTTTACTCTCTTCTGATA
The DNA here is from genome assembly GCA_021461705.1 of Cryptotis parvus. Lineage (NCBI taxonomy): Eukaryota > Metazoa > Chordata > Mammalia > Eulipotyphla > Soricidae > Cryptotis > Cryptotis parvus. Next base: position 34,531 of record JAJIBD010024901.1, on the reverse strand, counting down.
ATGCCAAATAGGAAAGTAAATAGGAAGAGATTTGAAGAAAGAAAGAAGAAAAGGAATAGCTAATCATTCTATTTTTATATTAGCATTTTGGTATCAGTTTACTGAAACATAAAATATTTGTAAATTTATGCAGTATCCTTTGTATCAGATGGTAAATTAGCACCTTATAATGGGTATTTTATATCTACCATTCCAATGAGAAATTGTTTTGATTTAAGATGTCAAACTATAAAGTGGCAGTAATTCATTTTTAATAATTCCAAGCATACTCATTAAAATCTAGTGATTGTGGTAATACACATTATTAACTAATAAAAGATATCAACCATAGTATAAACTCTTCTGGATTCCATTACTATCTCTCTTCCCAATGCTCATATTAGAAGGCTGATCTCATCAATGATCAGGCTCTTTTTTAATTTTTTACTCTTGTAGCCTTAGCTTTCCTCACTCTTCTCCAACTCTTTTATCATTATTATTTTACTACCATGAGTTATACAATTATAAAGATGTTCATGTTTAGGTTTCAGTCATATCTTCTCTAATTCTTACCTCTAATGGCGAGTTCCCACATATTGAACTATTTTGATTTTGTCTTCCCTGGATGTTTAAACTTACAGTATGGTATGCCTGAGATAATTTCCATCTCCTCACCTGGCTGATTCCTGATTTTTTTTTATTCTACAAAACCTGAATGGAAGATTCTCTTCTAGAGATTATAACTTACAGAATGTATTTAACCAACAGCTCAATTACAGACATGTTTAGAATTTGTATATACATATATATGCATATATATATATACTTATATATCAGGTGAACTTATATATGTGTATGTATGTGTGTATCAGGTGAGCAAATCAACACTAAAACTGAAAAGCACATTATAACAATGATTTCTACTGCATATATAATTAAAAAACTTGTACCTTTTCTACTTAAAAAAGTAATCATTTTTGGTATACATTATATCCTTCTCTACATAATATATAAATATATAGTGGGTTTTGAGTAGTTTTAGCTGCTTGGGGGGCCTTTTAGAAGCTTCTTAAGTCTTTCTCATTCATTTTTATTTGGACTATTAAAAAGAAAAAGAATCAGATTTGGTGACTGATATGATAACAGAAGGGAATTCTCTTGGGATTTTCTTTTTAAATTTGTCTTCAGTAAAAATAAGCTTCTAAGAGCATTTTCAAAGGCAGCCAAAAGGCTCAGACTGTTGATATAAGCTATGAAACATGAGCTGGAAAGATGGTATAGCTGGTAAGACTCTTGCCCCATTTGCCTGAACTGGATTCAGTCCCTGGCACCGCATATGGTCCCCCGATACCAGTAGGAATGACCTCTGAGCACAAGCCAGGAGTACCTGGATATGCCCCAAAAGCAAAAAAAGAAAAGAAAAAAAACCCAAAAGTACCTGTGTACCATAAAATAGTTCAACAAAAGACGTAACACTAAACCAAGAACAATGAAGCTAGGTAATGAGGTTGCTACTCCGTGCTTTTCCTTTGTGTAAAATTTGATGTTCTAAAGAATATATTTTCAACTGCGTCTTCATAGCCCAGAAAATGGGATATAAAGGTAGTATAACACAATTCTGAGAAAGTGAATGGTGTGTGAGCTGCTGTTTTTTTTCATTTGCTTCACAAGTAATTTACTTAAAAAACATTAACATCTGCTATTTTGAAGCTAATCTTAGGGTATTGAATGCTCGTAACCATTTCTCAATCCCACAGTCTTTTATCTTGCTTCTCCTGCTGTGTTCCCACCACCCCTCATCCCATTAGCAAACCTTGAGACAGCCTCAGACTTACCAAAGTACTACTTTGGTTTCAGCTGCCCTTCTGCAAGAGGAAGTGAATGTTGGGGGTTTTCTCTGTGGTACAGTTGTGATAAAGCTGTGGTGGTCTTATCTCTCTCTTAGGTAGTGGCTCTTTATGACTACACAGCAAATCGATCAGATGAACTAACCATCCATCGTGGAGACATTATCCGAGTGTTTTTCAAAGATAATGAAGACTGGTGGTACGGCAGCATAGGGAAGGGACAGGAAGGTTATTTTCCAGCTAATCACGTGGCTAGTGAAAGTAAGTTATGCTCCCTTCCTGGTTTACTAATATGGTATAGCTGATTGTCCAAGATTTTATCACTTTTCTACCCTTTCATTGACTGTCTTTGTAAGTTTTGCCTGTGTTTGCCAGTGAGTATTGTCTCTCATTCTCAAGATTCAAGAGTCGGTGAAGGAGACATTGGTATCCTGGGAAGCTAATACATCCCGAGATTGACATATCCGCCCAGAGACCTGAGTCTAGCTGCTAGCCATCTTCAGCGCTGCTTCCTCTGCCAACTGCTCCACACACACCGTTGCTTCACCTCCTCACCTTCTCTCTTGCCACATTAAGAACCTCTGGACCCCCCAGCTCGTTTTCCTTTCTATATTTCTGCCATAGGTTTCGCCTGCTAAAATAAAACTACTGTGAATTATTTCATTTTCACATGAATCAGGCCCTCTTTTGTGGACAGAAAAAAAAAATATGACCTGGAGAAATACTACAATGTACCCCTGAAAACTGTAGATGTACAACTGGGCCTTAAGAGGTGAAAGCGGAAGCCGCACAGAGAGAGCCTGAGATTAAAGGATAAGAGGGAGAGATAGTTGGGCTTCAGTTGTCAGAAATTAACCTGATAGTGGGTAAGAGGCTTAATATGGGGCGGGGGTGTAGCCAAGGAAAAGTGACCTCTGACTTCCCTACAGTTTCATCCAACAAGTGGGAATCTGAGTTCTGCCATATTTAAACTTTCAGGAAGACTAAAATTATATTCCTTTTTTTGGGGAATGGGGTATGGAGGTGGCCTCCTAAGCAGTACTTAAGAGGTTGTGGAGGCCACTCCGCAGCAGTCACACTGACGTGTAGGCGCACCTCTGCTTGGTCCAGCAGTGCTAAGGTCCACCAGGGAAACATCTGAAGGACTTGGGCGCCTCCAGAACACCTGGCAGTGCCGAGACTTTGTGTTACTAGAAGTCAAACTCACGCAGCCCTGTCTTGTGAGCTGTCTCCCAGCTCCTCAGAATCATCTCGTCTTGATTTTAGAAATGTGTTTAGTCACTCGACAAAACTCTCCTTGTTAATTTTTTTTTTGCAAAGTAATTATTATAAAGAGCAGTTCAGGTTTTTCTCTGAAATGCTAGTTAATTCTAGTCTAGTCATGGCTGAACTAACTTACTACTAACTGCTAATCAAGGTTTGGCAGTTTCAGAGCAAATTAAGTGAAGAAAAAGGGAGAAGAGGAATTTCTTCCATGAATACCTGGATATCAGGTGCAGATGAGGCTAGAGAACGTTGTTGAAACATAGTACAGCAGGAAGACACCTTTTTTTGCCTTGCACGCAGCCAACCTAAGTTTGACCCCAGCGCCACATATGACACCTGAACCCCACCAAAAGGGATCCCTGTGCCCAGAGCTAGGAGTAAGCCCTGAGCACAGCTGGGCCCGCAAACTAAAAGCAAATTAAGTCCCTGTCCTGGGCTTCCCGAGGCCCCCAGTCCAAGGTGTCTGTGTCATTGCCACGTTCAGTCAGCTCCTCTCTTAAGTGTGCTGAGTGTTTCAGAAATTACCCACTCTAACAGCAGAATTCAACATTTCCTCTGTACACTATCTTTGTTCTTTTTCTTCAAGTGGTTATGGTGTTTAACTCTTAGAACTCTTATTTAAGTCTTTTTTTTTTCATATTTAAAAGAAGATGCATAGTAGTGAAAATTTAAGACAGTATGGAAGATGGACTTTTCAGAAGTCCATTTCCTGTCCCCCTGCCAGAAGCTCCGGAGCTTCTGACTTATGTATCTTCTTGGACACCCAAGTTCCTTCCCTCCCCTTCCCAGTGATGCTGTTAAACAGTATCCGCAGCTGGAGTAAACCTAGGGAAATAATCAAAGAGCAGTCTGTCTGCACAATCACAGTCACTCCGGAGTAGAGCTATCATTTAAACTAATAATCACTTTTGGTCTATTTAAATGTTTTTCTCTTGATTTAAAAAATTGTATATTCTCAGGCACGATAGTACTGTGTGCTTTGACTTCTAATTAATTTACAGCAATATCCTCTTGGATTTGCATATCTTGAGAGACTATAGATGCTTACTCTAGAGTAGATTAGAAATCCAGTAAAATCTGGTTTTCTAGAGAAAGAGAGAGAAAGGGAAAGAAATAAAGAACCTGCCATGGAGATGGGCTGGAGAAGGGGAGGGAACCGGGGATGTTGGTGGTAGGAGATGGGCACTGGTGGACGGGTGCTGGAACACTGTATGACCAAAACCCAAACATGAAGCGTTTTAATTGTATATCTTTTTATTTGTATATCTCACGGTGGTATAATAAAATACTTAAAAAAATCTGGTTTTCTTCCATATAATTGGAGAGTGAAGCATACTGCAATATGGTTGGCAGCTACAGAAAGAAATTAATTCAATGTCTCAAGTTATGACTATTCTTTAAATGCCGTAATTCCTTTGTATCCCAAATAATTGATTTTTTTATAGTTTCAGTCACTACTTGCTGAAAGTCTTTTAAAAAGAGAATAAATTAAAAGATTCTCAAAATTGAGAAGATAACAGTTGAATTCTCACTCATCAGGGGTTGCTTTTCTTTCCCTTTTATTGTACTTTTTACCTGGATTTAACAAAAACCTTGCCCACTTTTAACAGGAAAGAAAAAAAAATCACTGTCAGCAGCATGCTCACTCTAAAAATAGGAGAAATTGCCTTTTATTTTTATCAGAAGCAAATATGCAAAGCAAATGATCTAAAGGAGTCTATATATGATCAAAATCTCCACCAACTGTTCTATTGAAATCCATGTCCTCAAAGAGAACAACACAATAAAAGAAGTTTGTGCCTCACTATTCTCAAGGAATTATTCCTTTTGTATCTTAAACCACTGAAAAGAAAAACATGATCAGCTTCCCTTAATCACATCTGACATCCTTTCCAGTAAGAGATAAAGAAACCCAGTTATAAAATCAACCAAATGCAAAGCCAATTAATATATCTGATCATCTTAGAATTTTTTATCAGACATATTTCAATTCAAAGTTGCCCAAATCATTTAACCAAATAGATTTTATTTTTCAACTTTTTATTTCAGCATAACTTTTTAGTTCTGTACTATGTATAGATTAGATTGCATAGATTATGATCTTAAGACTCAGCACAGGGAATAGAGGCTATATCTGGTGTAGTCCTCGCTCCTTGCCCTATGCTTATTGATTTAATACTGTCTTTCTAAATTATATTTTCTCCATATCTCCACTTGTTCAAATTCTACCTATTCTCTGGACTCTGACACACCTACCACTTTTTAGCTTTATTATTTATCTTTCAATTAATGTCTTGTTTTCTTGCAAAAATACCTGTCTGACACAGTTGTAGCCTCCTAAAATTTAAAAACTCTGACTTTCTTCACATCTACTCCCACAGTAACGAGTATATTAGGTTCCAGAGAAACGTGTATAATATAAAATTAAATGAGTATCTACATGATCACAGAGTTAATGAAGTGGCCTTGTACATTTGTGAAATTGTACTTAGCAGAATGTCTATTCAGAAACTGTGCTTTTTCTTGATAACTAATGTGCAAGACTACACATCATCTGAATAAGATATTATTATACCTGGGATGTGTATATTCATTTATGTAGTTTTGTTCTGACCCCTCCAAGTTTTGGACCTCCCCTCTCCATGGAAGAGTGTTCCTTGATTTGATTACAGAATTGTTTTTTCACTTCCAGCACTATATCAAGAACAGCCTCCAGAGATAAAGGATCGATCATCACTTGGAACACCCAAGACAAAAAGCAAAACAGAAAAACCTTTCTCAGCTTTTCCAAAGGTAAAGATTTATAAGAATATATAAGAATATATAAGAAAAAATAGACACTTATATTATCAATATAAGTGTATATTCATTTTCACTTTGATTTTTCTTCTTATAGATAAAATATTACTTTATTTTTCATACTTACATCCTTCATTGTTTTTATTATTATCTTTTGTGATGATATTGGCACCAATATTATTAAACATATGAGGCAAATGTGGTAATGACCATTTCCCAGACAAGAAAACTGAGGAGGACCAGAGAGTTAAAGTGACACATAATTTAGAGCAGAAGTAATGCACAAAGACTCCTTATAAAACTTCAGACTTTGGGGTGCTGTTTTCTTCTACACTTGTGTCTGTACCTGTGATCCTGATACTAATTATCTCACATGAGGATTACACATTTATGCTAGAAGTTACTAGAATAATGTTTTACACATTCATGCCAAAGGTTACTAGAACAATGTTCTGTATTCCTGGAACAGACTATTAGCTTACTAGTAATTTTAAATATTTCGGTTTTAGTGCCCAGAAAGATAGTATGGTGGGGAGGGCACTTGTGTTGCATGCAGCTGATTCAGGTTTGATCTCCAGCATCATGAATGCGTCCCTGAGCCCCTCCAGGGGGTAATCCCTGAGCACAAGCCAGGAATAACCACGGAATGCCACTGAGTGTGGCTCAAAATCAAAACTAAAATTGATTTTAGTTTAAAATTAATTGAGTTGCGCTATTAACCAGATAAATATTCTGTTTATACCATCAGATCCCTCAGAAATAGCATCTTCAATACTTGAGTGCGTCAATAAAAAAGCTAATTAGCACTTTGTTGTTGCATAGAAAAACTTTATTATTTTGACATTAACCCTTAGACTAAATAACTTTGCTTTTTTAGGCTCCATCAGTTCCTTTTTTTTTCTCTTGAAAATACCACATCATGATTAAGTGGTTTGAGATGAACCTGTCAAGTCTCATTCGGTCATCCAGCCAGTAGTGAGTGCTAACTTTCATGACGACCACTTTATTTTTTTTTTAATTTTTTTATTTTTAAAATTACAAAGATATACAATTAAAAAGTTCATATTTGGGTTTTGGTCAAACAGTGTTGCAGCACCCATCCCGCCACCAGTGCCCATCTCCCACCACCAACGTCCCCGGTTCCCTCCCCACTCCCCCCAGCCCTGCTCCATGGCAGGTTCTTTATTTCTTTCCATTTCTCTCTCTTTCTCTTTTCCTTCCCCTCCAGACTATGGATTACAGAACATACATTAAAGGGTTGTCATGTGTATCTTTTGCCTCTATTTAATGCTCAGTTCTAGGTTGGCATTAGTACCCTCAACAATTGTTAGCACACTGTTCCATTTTCTGTCTTACCTAGCCTCTGAATCCCACACGTTTGTGATAATTTCCACCTTTGACAGGACCTCCTGATATATGTTTCACTTGACCTTGGATATTGGTATCATACTATGTACATCTACACAATGGAATACTATGCAGCTGTTAGGAAAAATGAAGTTATAAAATTTGCCTACAAATGGATGGACATGGAGAAGATTATGTTGAGCACGAAATTAGCCAGAAGGAGAGAGACAGATACAGAATGACTGCATTTATCTGCATAACATAAATATATAGGTACATATTATGATACCAATATCCAAGGTCAAGTGAAACATATATCATGACGACCACTTTAATAGTCACCACCGAAAGGAGATTGAATAAGTAAGACTCACCCTTGAGTAGCTTCCAGGCTAACAGGTGACATACTGCAAGAGGCAATTGCAACAGACTATGGAAGAGCAAAAAAGTAAATCTGCTCAGGGAAGTACAAGAAAATTCCCAGAGAATGTGATACTAGAAGTGGGGGCCTTGAGCATGAAACAGCGTGTACTAGGTAGATAGCTGATCTCAGCATAAAACTTCCAACAGAAGAAGAAATGGCAAAGGTATGGTATAGTATGATTGTGTTTAGAGAACATAAGAGGTGAAGAGAGGATTCAGGTCACAGAGAGTTTACTGGACTGAATTAGATCTACTTTGATCTCCTAGAGAAGATAATCTTGAGCTTGATGTATACAGATTTGCATGTTAAAAATATTCTGCACCTCAAAGGAAGCAGTGATAAAAGTACAAAAATAGGGGACCATCGCCTCTGGGAGGTCCCAGAAGCAGCTGGATGAGACTCGCCCACCACACTAGCCGCCACCTTCGCTGTCCAGACACTGGGATGCTACCTCAAGACCAGATTAACAGAGCAAAACCAGTTCAAGCCCAGGTAGGCAGCTCCCAGAAGAGGGAATTCTTCAGATGGAGTCATGGGTCAGCCCTTCCCCCCTCCATTTTGTCGAGCCTGGTGGCCCCTCCCAGGAGCTGCCCTGGGGCGACCAGCCATAGCATTCAGTCTCAAACGCGGCTGGGGAAGCTAGAACTCCGCTTTCCCCAGGCTCAGCTGACCATGGGACTCCCAGGAGGACAGATGGGTTTTGGGAGTGGGCCCATCACCTCTGGGGAGTCCCGGAAGCAGCCGGATGAGACTCGCCCACCACACTAGCCGCCACCGTCACTGTCTGGGCGCTGACCATGAGACGGTCCATCAAGCTAGTGGAAACAGTTATGTCCTTTAATGTACTGCATTCTATGATGTGTAGGAAAGTTAAACGGGAGGGAGTGATAGAGAGGAGAGAAAAGACATACAGAACCCGCCAAGTAGTTGAGGTGTGGGAGGGGGAGGGAGGTGGGGACTTTGGTGATGGGAGATGGGTTTGGGTGGAGGGATGGGTGTTGGAACACTGTAGAATCAAAACTACACGAGCATCTTGCAATTGTATGTCTAAAAGTGGTGTAATAAAATTTGGGAAAAGAAAAATAAATAAATATTTTTTTAAAAAAGCAAAAACAAAACAAAAAATATATATTACAATCTACAATGTGTAAGAAAGGGAAATGAGGAGAGGGAGAGGGATAAGGGAGAGGGGGGGGAGAGAGAGAGAGGTAGAGAGAGAGAGGAGATAAAGAACCTACCATGGAGGCAGGCGGGGGGGAATGAAGGGGGAGGGCGGTGGGGACAATGATGATGGGAGATGGTCATGGGTGGAGGGATGGGTGTTGGAACACTGTAGAACCAAAGTTCAAACATGAACATCTTGCAATTGTTATCTAACAGTAGTGTAATAAAATATTTTTAAAAAAAATACAAAAATAGCCCCACAGACTGGTAAAAGGCTAATTTCTAAGATATATAAAGCCCTGGTAGAAATTTACAAGAAAGAAAAATCCAATCCCTTCATAAATTGGGGAGAAGAGATGAACAGAAATTTTTTTTCAAAGAAGACATATAAATGATCAAAGGACAATTGAAAAATATTCTACATTTCCTGATGATAAGTAATCATAAGGGCAATGCAAGTGAAAACAGCATTGAGATAAAACCTCATACCACAGAGACTGACACATATCAAAAGAACAAAAACAGCCAGTGTTGCCATGGCTTAAGGGAAAATTGGACACTTATTTACTAATAGTGGGAATGTCAACTGGTTCAGCCTTTCTGAAAGCAATATGGATATTTTTCAAAATGGTTGGAATTTAGCTCCCATTTGACCCAGCAGTTCTACTTCAGGGAACATACTCCAAGGAACCAAAAATGATGTGGAAAAGACTGCAGTCGTGTATTCACTGCAACACTATTCACAATAGCCAAAATCCAGAAGCAACACAAATGCCCAAGAAGAGATGATTGGAAAAACAAACTGTGGTACATATACACAATGGAATATTACTTGGCCATAGAAAAGGTGAAGTCTTGCAGTTTGCTGCTTTGTTTATGGGTAGATCTAGACAGTATTGTGCTGAGTGAAGAGAGAGAGAGGCGAGAGAGAGAGAGAGAGAGAAGTAGATACAGAATGAGCTCTCTAAGCTGTGGAATATAAAGTTGTGGAATAACAAAAGCTCAAAGACCATAGAAGCAAAGAACATGAGAATCGGTTTTTAGTAGGAAGCTTGCCACTTTAGGTGCAGTGGGGGTAGGGCAGACAAGAACATGACAATAGTGGCGAAGGGAAGGAATCACTCTGGAGGAGGAGGGGGTGCTGCAAGATGGTAAAATATTATGCGTGAAACCCTGTTAGTAACAGTAACGTAAACCACAGCACCTGAAATTTATAACTGAAGTGTATGTCATAGAGTTGGCAGGAGCGGGAGTGAGTAGAATTGAGGAAATTGGTGGAGAACTGTGGATACTGGTGTAAGGATTAGTGCTAGAACATTGTATGCCTGAAACCCAGACATGAACAACTTTTGTCATTCATAGTGATAAAAATAAATAAAAAATAAATATTCTGGTGGCAGCCTAGAGGATGGATTTGCAGTAGGTCAGACATAAAACAGAGATATTAGGAATCCATTGAAAATGTTGGTCAGAGACTGCCATAAGGTGTACTTGCAAGTAGTATTCTTGATTGGATGTTAATAGTGAAGTTGGAATCCAGGTGTGTGTTTATTCAACTGAGTGAATAGTGGTCCAGCATAAATAATACAAGAAGTAGGAAGATTTGGGACACATAGGTATGAGGAATTGCAGAGAGTAGATGTGAAAGTTTCAGTTTTAGATAAATTATTTGTTAGTACTGTGTGTAATGTTCTCAGAAGTGGTCACTGGGACCAGTCTACAGAACTGAGCTGTCCAATGGTAGGGGTAGGGGAGGATGGACGGGGACAGAGAAATAGGGAAGATGACTTCTTGCAGAGTGTTGTGATATAGAATCATTGTATGTTTGAAAAACTATTGTGAAATGTGTTGTAAATCATAATGCCTCCAAAATAAAGAATAAAAAATTATTAATTTCACACACAGAGAAAGAAAGTCAGTCAGAAGCCAGAAATGGAGAATTAGAATTTGAGAGAAGATGGGACTTGAGAGTAAAATAGGAAGGGGTTGATATAGTCACTGCATTGTTCCATAGTGTGAAGGCTGTAACGGAGATAGGACCCAATATGTTGTAGAGTTCTGAGGGAGGGTGGCCAGGGTCACAATTCACATCAGGAGGGAACCCCACCCACAAAGGCAGCTTCACCTGGGACCATGCATTTCTTCACCTCTCCATAATACACTGTAAACATACAAAGAAGCCTAACTGTAGGTTCCTAACCATACAAAAACACACAAAAAAGGCTCCAACCTTTAAAATCACAGTGGAAAAGCAACACAGAAAACCTCCAGGCTTAGTGAAAGGACATGCTAACCCGATGACCAAACCAGTAATAATGAGCTATATAACCTTTTCCATAAGGAATTTAGAATGGAATTGTTGAGGAAATATAAGGAGCTCAGAAAAACAATGGAACACCTCACCAATAAAATATGAGGATATGAGAGCAAAGATGAGGAAAATATAAATGAAAATACAAGCAGAAGTGACAGATATGAAAAACCTGTTAGGTGATATGAAAAACTCACTGGAAGGCCTCAACAGCATGATAACAGCTGCTGAGGAAAGAATCAGTGAGCTTCAAGATAAGCTGCAGATTTCAAAGCTTTCCAAATGATTTTAGCATGCACCCAACTCTAAGAACTATTGTGTTAGAATGACCACAAGGTACAAATATAACAGCTGCAAAGATTTATGTAATATAATCAAGTGTCCTTGGGCACTGAACTCCAAAAAACTTCCTGGAGTGACCCCTAAGTGCAAGATGGGAGTATCTGGTGTTCCCAAGTGTGGCAAAAAATCACTATCACTATCTATCACTATCTTCCCGTTCATCATCTATTTGCTAGAGCGGCACCAGTAATAGCTCCATATGTCCTGTATCATGCTAGTAGAACCCAAAGGCATCTGCTTGCTCCAGGAACATAAAGAGCCTCAAACCATTATATTAGGTCATGGGAATGACCTAATATAAATGGTACTGGTATTTGGCATATCAAATATGACACGAGCAGTTTGCCAGGCTTACCGTGCGGGTGGCTTACTCTTGTAGTCACCTCTGAATAAAGCATTTATTGATGAACTGTGCTGCCAGAAGTGGCAGCGCGAGCCGGGCTATGATAGTCTGGTCTGCTGGGTGGAGTTGTGGCGAGAGGGAAGTCCGATGTGGAAGATGGAGGCCCCCATGGAGTCAGCGGGGCTCGTCTGGCTTGTTGTGAGGCTCTGCTGGGGTGGCAGGCCAAGGCTAGAACCCGCCATGCCTCCCAGGCTCCTCATGAGCAGCTGGGCACAGGGAGAGCAAGGGAGCAGCTCTGCCCCATGTCTGAGAGTCTCTGGTTCAGCATACCTGGGCGGATTGAAAAAAAAACTGCTGCAGGGTGGGTGTGGATGATCCAGGCTGTGATAGTCTGGTCTGCTGGGTGGAGTTGTGACTAGAGGGAAGTCTGGATGTGGAAGATGGTGGCCCCCATGGAGTCGGGGGTGGGGGGGTCGCCTGCCTTGTTGTGATGTTCTGCTGGGGTGGCAGGCCAAGCTAGAACTCGCCATGCCTCCCAGGCGCCTCATGAGCAGCTGGGCACAGGGAGAGCAAGGAGCAGCTCTGCCCCATGTCTCAGAGTCATGGGGAGCAATAGCCCAGCGGTAAGGCATTTGCCTTGCACACAGCCGGCCCATGCTGGCCTGGGTTCGATCCCGCATCCCATATCGTCCCCGGAGCACTGCCAGGAGTAAGTAGTTCCTGAGTGCAGAGCCAGGAATAACCCCTGAGCACCGCTGGGTGTGACCCAAAAAGCAAAACTGATTAGCTATGTGCAAGGGAGTCCTCTACCTGCTGTACTGTACTATCTCTCCAGTTCCAACACTGGAAATACAGAGCTAATCAATACCAGATGTTTAGCCAATAAAATGCTTGGCAAAAAATATGAGAAAAAAACGGAAAAGAATTGACTTGTTTTAAATAGCTATGACATGCATAAGGTAATAGAATATATATTGTACTAGATCTTCGATTTAAATTGGTAACTTTATTAAAATAAATATTGTGGATTCGGACACATGCAGCAGAGCTGCTACTGGCTCTCCCTGTGCTCAGCTGATCATGAGGTGCCTGGGAAGGAAGGCATGTTCTAGCCCTGGCCCACCATCCCAATAGAGCTTCGCAATAAGCCAGAGGAACCCCCACACCCTGAGGGCCGCCATTTTCAACATCCCAACTCCACAGCTTGTCAGAGCTCCACCCAAGAGAAAAACCGATTTCTCCCTGTTGGTTCATCAGTAAATGCATGAGATGAGAACCTACTACTGAGAGTATGCCACCCACACAGCAGAGCCTGGCAAGCTACCCGTGTCATATTTGACATGCCAAAGACCAGTAACAACTATAGAGCTCATTCCCATGACCTGAAGGAATGGTTTGAGGCTCTTCATGTTTCTGGAGTGAGTAGATACCCTTGGGCTAGACTAGAATGCGGCAGGACGTATGAAGATGTTACTGGTGCCCGTTCAAGCAAATCTATGAACAACGGGAAGACAAGTGATACAAGTGATTATCAGGTGTCAAGACTTCCAAGAAAGAGTGCTTGGAAAATATAATCCGTAATGGAGAGTTAAAAGGAGGCCAGTGTGTTAACTCCAAATCTCATGATTCACAGGGTAATGTGAGTAATGTGAAAGTGAGCAGGAATGAACATCCTCAAACTGCAAAGTGGTTTCTCAGTTAAAGGCTTGCTACACAAATTTATGGTGTATAATCTGTGAATAAATACATATAAAATATATTAATGTATTAAAATGGCAGTGCATTTGACTATTGTCAGTTGCTACATACAATATCCATGTTTTACTTATATTTTCCAATTCATTTTAAAACATGTTTTATTTACTACTGTGATTCACTATTGTGCCCAAACTCGGTTTTTAAGTGTACAATATTTCAACACCAATCCCACAACCAATGTCAGCTTACCTCCATTGGTGTTCCCAGTTTCCCTCTCTCCACCTTCCTTACCAGGCACATTTAAAGATCGATTATTATAGTTTGCTCCCAAAGCTTCAGTACTGATGGCTTTGTAATTTGGATATATACATATGCCATACCTCGACACCACAAACGTATATTATTCTTTGCTTGGAACTCAGTACCAGATTTAAGAATTGAAGAAGATGGTGATGTAGATTGATATTTAATGCAAGGAAGCCATTTATAACATTAAATCAGGCATTGTTGTGACAGCTAACTGTATTTTTAGTATCAAGTATCAAGAACTGTATGATATGCTACGACAGACATAGTTCTTAGAGTGGCTTACTAGTTTCCCTGACTCTGGATCCTGCTGATCCTTGAAATAAGGGTTTACTTAACCCTAACTTCAATTGGGCAAGAGGGTAAGAAAGTTCTTAAGGAGGCAGTGGGTCTGGAATGCATTGGAGAAGTTTAAGGGTCAAGGATTTCTGATGTTAAAGAACAAGATTTATTTATTTGTATATCTATGTTAGAATATTATAGGTATATATACATATTCTAGAGCATATATATAATATTCTAACACAGGGAATATTATATATATTTTATATAGTATATAATTGTTACTGGTTACTGGTAACAATGCCCCTGAGCTACACTAGCATGCAACAGGACGTATGGAGATATTACTGGTGCCCACTCAAGCAAATCAATGAACAACGGGAAGACAAGTGATACAAGTGAGACAAGAGATATATAGTATCACTGTATCACTGTCTTCCCGTTCATCATCTATTTGCTTGAGCAGGCACCAGTAACATCTCCATATGTCCTGTCTCATGCTAGTAGAGCCCAAGGGCACCTGCTTGCTCCAGGAACATAAAGAGCCTCAAACCATTCTATCAGGTCATGGAAATGAGGTATATAATTGTTACTGGTATTTGGCATATCAAATATGACACGGGTAGCTTGCCAAGCTCTGCAAAAAATATAAGGTGTACAGACACTGGCACATATTCAAAAGAGCAAAAACAACAAGTGCTGGCGTGGATGTGGGGAAAAGGGGACACTCATCCATTGTTGGTGGGAATGCCGCCTGGTACAGCCTTTTGGAAAACAATATGGACATTCCTCCAAAAACTAGAAATTGAACTCCCATTTGACCCAGCCATACCACTCCTGGGAATCTACTCTGGGAAACCAAAAATATGCAGTGGAAACACCATCCATACTTTTATGTTCATAGCAGCATTATTCACAATAGCCAGAATCTGGAAGCAACCAGAGTGCCCGAAAATCGATGACTGGATAAAGAAGCTTTGGTACATCTATACAATGGAATACTATGCAGCTGTTAGGAAAAATGAAGTTATAAAATTTGCCTATGGATGGATGGACATGGAGAAGATTATGTTGAGCGAAATTAGCCAGAAGGAGAGAGACAGATACAGAATGACTGCATTTATTTGCATAACATAAATATATATGTACATATTAGGATACCAACATCCAAGGTCAAGTGAAACATATATTAGGCGGTCTTGTCAAAGGTGGAAATTATCACAAACGTGTGAGAGTCAGAGGCTAGGTAAGACAGAAAATGGAACAAGGTGCTAACAATTGTCGAGGGTACTAAAGCCAACCTAGAACTGAGCATTAAATACAGGCAAAAAGATACACATGACAACCCTTTAATGTATGTTCTGTAATCCATAGTCTGGAGGGGAAGGAAAAGAGAAAGAGAGAGAAATGGAAAGAAATAAAGAACCTGCCATGGAGGAGGGATGGGGGAGAGGGGAGGGAACCGGGAGCGTTGGTGGTGGGAGATGGGCCCTGGTGGCAGGATGGGTGCTGGAACACTGTATGACCAAAACCCAAATATGAACTTTTTAATTGTATATCTTTGTAATTGTAAAAATTAAAAATTAAAAAATAGAAGGTGTAATAAATTAAATTAAAATAAATAAATAAGGTCTTGTGATATTTGGTATAAAATATCAATGTATAAGATAAAAAATATATAATAATAAATTATAAATGCCGTTTTCCTCTTAGAAATGTGCCACAAGTATACTTAGACAAAGTTTGAGTTCCCTGTGTGAAGAGGTGTAAAGAATGATTATATTTACATAAAAAGTAATCAGAGAGGCTTGGGCACACTCTGAGTCCTGACGGCAACAGCCATCCCTGAGATGCCCTGAGCTGGGCTCCCTTAGCACCTGGCAGAGCCGCGTGTCTTCAGTTTACTTCCTGTATCAGTATATATGACTTGATTTTATCAAGATCCTGCCTTATAAACTTACCACAAATTCATCTGATATTCTTTTTTCCATTTACAAGTTTAGTTTTTATAGTCATATATAGGATATGATTTTTTAAGTTTTTTAATGATTTATTTTAAACACCATGATTTACAAAGTACAAACTTTTTCACAATACAGTTGCTGGAAAGATTCATCATTCAGCACCGATCCCACCACCAGTGTGCCCCCACCACCACCAGAGACCCGCATTTCCCTCCACCCTCCATCCCCCTCCTGATGCCTGCTCACTTAGCCAGCGCCAATTACGTTGATCCCTACAGCTCATATAAGGGAACAGTAATGATAAGGTCATGCCTTTTTTTTTCCCCTAGGCAGATGTGTGAGAGTCTGGCCAGTTTCTGTTCTTGGATTCACTTTCTGGGTTTCCAGAACACAGTGGTTTTCTACTGACAATCCCAGACACACCATCACTACAGCTACTGACAACACTTATTTCATGTCTACCTCAACATCTGTTTGAGCTTTTCCTATTCATACACTGAACAATCTATTCTATAATGGTTGTTGGAGCTAATTCTCTAAATACGGTCGATGACCTGGCACTAAACAAAAGTCAGTGGAGATCCTAAAATCTCCATTGTGCCATTTGAGTCCCCTGTATAGGAAATTACCGAGGTGGTCCCCCAGACCACACCTCATGCCCACATACTTCGTTTCTAGAAAAATGTAATGGGATACCAGTTAGATGAATATGCTAGGTTTTAAGATAATATGCGGGTGTTACATGGGACACCACCCCCCCCCGGGTACGGTCCCAGCCGGTCACAGTTCTGGGCAGGACCACTAGGCCTTGCTGGAGGGCATTGAATTGGGGGAGGGCCCCCAGCTTCAGCTCCCCAGGGAACCTGGTGGATTCCATCACCCAGTCGTGCATACCTGGGCTGAAACTCGATTATTTCGTTGGGTGTGGCTCTGTGGGGTCTGGACCTTGCAAGTGACTGCGTTAGGATGCATGAGGTTTTTGGGCCTCTGAGGATCTGACCCGGAGGCAGAGGGAACCCACCCAACCCCCTTCCAGGAACCCTCATCAGCCCAGCACAGGCCAAGCGGGCAGCAGTTTAGCTAAGATATGATTTTAAGAGAATGAGAAGATTCTGCTAAGTATCTAGCTAGACGTAGGTGTCCTAAATTCAAAAGTCATAGGATTGGTGACGTGCAGAGCAAGAGATCTTAAAAATCATCCCAGGGATGCTAGCGAATTCCTTCATTTTAGAGATAAGGAAATCGTGTGCCAGGAAACTCCAGACAGGCCGCCCTAGGCAGCCTTCTGCACTCTCAGGCATCCGTGTTCTCCCTTTCTGCTTTGCCTCGGCCACCTAGTCGGTGACACAGACATCCGGAACCTGCTCAGCTCTCTCTGCTTTGCGTCACACTGGTTTCTGACATCCCTGTTTTGTGTTTAGCCTTTCTCATGTAGAAGTCTTTGAAATTGTTTTCTCCATACTTTTGAAGGAATCAGGAAAGAAATCCCAATGGTTTTCTTTCTTTTTTAAAATCATTTCTATTCAAACTGTAGAATAAGAAGTAAAACTATACCTTTAATAGCTTGGCAGCTGCTAAATCTTATAAGTTCTTCCAAGTGGAACACACCTGTTCTCTTGGTAAGTGTGCCAGGTACCGTCTGGTACGGTTGACTGAAATTTGTTAGTGGGTAAAGACTAACGCACTATATAACTGTATAGGAAATTAACTGTAATTTCCTATACAGTTAATTTTCTATATTGCCCACAGTGGAAGAGCAGTCAGCTCTTCCACTGTGGGCAGAGATAATGCATCTCAAATTAGCTTTTCCTCCATGAGAGGCCAGAGAGTACCCATACAAACCAATGATTACCTATCTACAAGGCAGCAAGAGCCAGAAATTTGTTTTTTCACACTTTTTTCCAGAACATTTTTATCATGACTTCTCTCAAGTTGCATGAGGTTTATATGGGTTTGCATTATTTTGGGGGTGGGGGCAGCACCAAAGTATCAATTATTTAGGGAGGAGGAAAATTACTAATTTTTTATAGTCTACTCCCAAAGTAATACATGATTATGGTTTTTAAAAATTGGTTAACCAGTAAGGAATATTGTAAATAAAGCTGCTAATTATATTTGACTAATTATGTTACTCTTTCTCCGTGTGTAAAAAGTTTTCTGTGTATATAGACTCGCATATCTTTATGCCCATTCTTTGATAGAACTAAGGTTATATTTAATATTCTGATGTTTTTCACCCATGTATCTTAAACAACTCTTACTAGCATAGCTAAGTCTTCTTTTTTTAATAGTTGCAAGGTACTTATATGGCCAGGTCAAGTATTCCTTATCAGTTTCTATCTGAAAATTCTTTTTTATTGTTTTTCCTGTTTTTGGTTTGGGGCCATACCCATCTGTGCTCAGGGATCACTCCTGACAGGGCTTAGATGACCATAGGTGGTGCTCAAAGGGCCATATGCAGTACTAGGAATTGAACCTGCATAAGTTGTGTGCAAGGCAAGCGATCCACTATACTTAATCCATTTTACTTTCTCTCTGCTCTTAATTATTTTTATTATAAAAAACTAAAACCCAAAGTAGAAAAGTTCCTCTGCCTTCTAGAAATATTTCAGCATTGACACAGCCAAGCTATTTTTGATAAAAACTATATATAGATTGTATAGTTCATATAGTAATACTATATACAGGAAAATTATAGTATTTCTATGAATGTAAAGAATTTACTTTTATGTTTTTGCTATATCTTTATCCAAAAACTCATCAAATAATAGTTATTAATTTTGGTGTTCTAAGATAGTTATAAAACATTTATTATGACTGATCTCAAATAAGAATATTTTAATTTTCTTTAGTATTTTCCAAGGCATATAGTTTGTGAGAACAGACTGGTTTAATTCAACTTATCTTAACTGTTGTTATGTAAGGAAGAGATATTATCTTGCCTCATCCACAACAAAAATGTATACTCTAAAAGCATTATATAATTTCACAGTTGTTACTCTTCCATTCAAATGTACATTCACATACATGCACAAAAATATACAATTTTTAAGTTTTATAGTTAAGTCAGCCTTTAAGAAAATAGCAGACAGTAATTTACATCAATATCATGTGTTTCTCTTGATCTGTAGAGGACCCATTTTCACTTTCTTCATCCCAAAAGTAGATATTTCATTAAAATATAGATTAGTTTAGTTCTTTGTCCCTATTTTCAAACTTTATACAGCAAAAGGTTTTCTCATTTACTCTTTTTACTGGAAGGACATCTAAAGTTTTCTTAATCATAAGAATAATGTAATTTATAACTGTGTTAAGCCCTTCAACAAACATGCTAGACAGAGGCTATTGTTTTCAATGATAAGAGCTAACTTTAAAATATCTGGCAATTAATGTATACTAAATTGTTGAAAAGTCCATTGTTCTATTTTTGTGCCCTTCATATTGCTGAAAAAATATTTTTATCTCTTCTAGTAATTTTGCTTCTCTAAAATGGTTATTTTTTTCTAGTGTATGATACTTAAGATAAAAATTAAATTATGCTTGAACTTGCTTTAAAACTTGAGACCTATTTAGGATTTTGAGAAAGGGGAGGGACTGCAAGAGAGAAAAAGGGAGAGGAGGAGGACGAGGAGGAGGACAAGAAGGAGAGGGAGGAGGAGGAGGAGGAGGAGGAGGAGGATGAGAAGGAGAGAGAGGAGGAGGAGGAGGAGAGGAGGAGGAGGACGAGGAAGAGAGGGAGGAGGAGGAGGTGGAGAAGAGAAGAAGAAGAAGAAGGAGGAGGAGGAGGAGGAGGAAGAAGAAGAAGAAGAGAAGGAGGAGAAGGAGAAGAAGAAGAAGGAAGAAGGAGGAAGAGGAGGAGGAGGAGGAGGAAGAAGAAGAAGGAAAAAAAAAAAAAAATCGAGAGAGAATAGCATACTCAAGAGAGAACACGGACTTCTCCAGAGTAGAGAGAGAGGCCGAGTACCTTTCCGAGCATTCATTACATTTGAAAGTCCACACCTCAAGAAGGGAGATGTGGGTAGCACATGTGCTCGGTCACCACGTGTGCTCAGCAGCAATGCATGGGTGCAGGCAGCACATGCACCTGGGATTTTCTTTCCTTAACTTTAGACATCAAAACTGAGTGAATTAAACTAAACTACTTGTGGTTCCAATACAGAGCCACAATACACACAACACCCAAATGTGTTTCCTTTTTCTTTATAAATTTTTCAGTAACATATTCCGTGGAAAAATATTAATTTCAACATTCACATTCTTAAGAGATCTTAGTCTTCAGAGGTAATATTCCCCAGCAGAGAAAATGGGTAGAACCCCAGTGATGCAGCAGTTGAGTCTCCTTCCACCCATAGAACCTAAACATTGTACACAGTGCCTCCATAGTTGGTCTTACTCTGGAAGGAACAGGAAGGGCTTCAAAGTCTGGTGAGCAGGTTGGCTACTGATGCCCTTTCTTACTTCTGACTGCACTTCTTACATGATGTTTGGTAGCCCGGCATCGACCCTTCCCCACAGCAGCTCTAGTTCCGACTATTTTGTGCAGTTCCCTCCTTGTTTCCAGAGTCCGCTTAACCTCAGTGATGACCCTAATAGACGCCTTACCTTAGCTTACATGGATGGCCTCGGGTCTGGACCAGTGCTTAGGAAACATAGGAACTGTGGTAGAATACCCCTTACTCTGCGCCCTAAGACTAAGTTGAGGAATGTAATTTCCTTGGTGTCTTCGTAAATCCCCATAAAATTTACACAAAGTAGCATGGGGCAGATGGTTTTTCAGTTGTGTCTTCAAGCCCCAACCTCTACCTTGATTCATTTTCTTAAACAGTGTGGATCTTCAATGAAAATTTTGTTTAGAGAATAATATGAATACTCATGCTTTTTCCAGTAAACAATCCATAGCTATTTTGGGGAACTTTCTTTATGACTCTGGAGAAAGCAAATACAGATTTTGATCTTTGAGTGATCGAAGTTGTACTCTGCCAGTCCAGTGTTGGCCTTGACTGGTACTGTCTTTGACCTAGCTCTGAGTTGTTTGAAAGAATAGACTGGCATTTGATCTCCAGGATGATATTTTCAAAGGGTACATCTGTACAGATATAAAAAGTCAAGTTGTCATTGGAAGAAGTTCCCACGAATGGTTCCTACCCAGAATGTGCCCTTTAGATAATGAGAGAATTATTATCAGTGCCCTGTCTTCTGACTTGAGCAAGCAGCATGACTTTTTTTTTGTTCTCTATTGCCCTAACTCCGTGAACTTTTTGTTTTCTTGGAAAATCTAGGATTAGTCAGCTCATACCCTATTGGCATTTGAGGTTAGATTATTCCCTATTGGAAGGGAACGTAGTGTGCCTTGTAGAATAGTCAGCAGCAATCAAGACTCTAGCCCCTGGACGACAGATAGCCAGAACACCCTTCCAGGGGTCAGCCCCTGTTTGTTCCCCAGCATTGCATTGGCCCCTCCAAGCACTACCAAGAGTGATCTCCGAGCACAAAGCAGGAGTACCACATGAGCAGGGGAAACACATGAGTACGGAGTAGGGATACCGTCTCTCTCTCTCTCTCTCTCTCTCTCTCTCTCTCTCTCTCTCTCTCTCTCTCTCTCTCTCACACACACACACACACACACATCCCAAAAAAGATAAAAAAAATATTCAAAACATTACCAAATTTCCCATAGGAGTTAAAATCAACCTACACCCCATCCCAAGTTAGAACTGTTCCATTTCAATAAAAAATATATATTATGTATAGCTTTATTTATTTTTTTTTATATTTCTATTCCTTTAAAATTCTATTCATGGATTTTTGCAGCATGCATGTTAGCATAGGTGTTGTCTCTTCCCCAACTTAAGCTTTATTTCTTGCTGCTTTGTACAGTTCTTTGCTTTGTTTCCAGAGCCCTCTTACCCTCAGTGGTGGGACCCCAATAGACTTCTTAGATTGTTAGCTTATATAACCTGGTATGAACCAGTGCTTATGAGTTAAAGAGACTGAAGGAATACTCCTTACTCTGCAATGCAAAGCTAATTTTGAGGAATGTCAAAGTTTTGCTTTAATTTTTTTTCATTACTTACAAGTATGTAAGTAGTTTAAAATAACATAAATAGATGTACATGGGAAGTATCATGCTGAGTGAAATTAGTCAGAAGGGGAAGAACAGATATAGGATGACTGCATTCATTTGTGGGATATAAAAAAGTATGAAACTAATATTCAATGCCAGGCAAAACAGGGCCAAGGAGGACATAGCAAGGACATGGTTGGAATCTATCACAAATGTGGGGGAGGGGCCTAGGGTAGGGTAGGGACAATAATAGTTGGAAATAGTAATGCTAGACTAGAACTAAATATTGAAAGTAGCTAAAGGAATATTAGACTAGAACTAAGTATTGAACGTAGGGAAGGGAATATATATGATAATCCTTCAGTGTCTTGTTTTGCAAAACACAATGCACAAAAGGAGAAAGAAAGTGAGAGAGAGAGAGAAGGAAAATTGCCTGCCATAGAGGCAGGTTGTGGGGGTGGGTGAGAGGGAAACAGGGTATGCTGGTGTTGGGAAATGTGTACTGGTGTAGGGGTGGGTTTTGGAACACTGTATGACTGAAACCCAATCATGAACAGCTTTGTAATGAAGGGCCTGTTGCATGATGATTCAATAAAAATGCATTTAAAAGAATAATAATATAAGAAAGAAGGGTAATGACACATGAAGGAAAAAGAAAAGGAGAAAGGGTATGGAAATACAGGACAAGCAAAACAAGCAATGCAGTAAAAGGCTACAAACAGGGATACATATAAAAATAAACTAATTAAAAGTAACAGCTTCCATAGACATAATGTCCAGCTATGTGAGCACCAATACTAATGAATAACATGTCTAACAAAATTTATATATCATTCACTACTTTTTCCCTTGTTTGCTTGGAGAAGTTAACTCTTAGAATAATCTTTGTATAAATCATTGGAAATTCTGCTATTTTTCTGTTGGTGGTGTTAAAATTACACTAAGATGGTCATTAACTTTAACATGGTTCTCCTTTAGGCATTATAAAAGAACAACTTTTTACATACAATCTTTCAGCAGAGTAGAGACTATTTTATCACTTTCACTGAATTTTGTTGGTACTTACTAAGTCTATTTTTTTTACCTACAGTACTCCTACCCATTACTGTGGGGGTATTTAAGCAGGAACAGTTTGCACAAAGGAGATAGAATAATTGATAGACCTCAAAGATTGGCATCTCTGTTGTGAGAAAATGTTCTCTGTTCATATCATGCTAGCTTACAAATCACTGACCAGGAAGTACAGTCATTCTGAGATTGCTCTACAGAGTCATGCCAGGCCCAGATCGTGAAAAAAAAGCATTAGGTGTTTCTGCTGTTCAGCCTCAGAGGAAACAGGGAACATGTACATCAACCACCTCAGACTTTTCACCATGCCATAACATGTAGACATCATCAAATGACTAGGAACGTGCTGTAAGTAGGATTTGGGCATTACAATAGGTTTTAGTGTATAAACAAAGACAAACACATATACAATGAGGCTGAAATTGTATTTTATTAAAAGCACATAGTTGTTTCATAAACCCATACATCTTTGTAATGAAAACAGTCAGACAAAAAGCGTGAGGTCAGAAGGAAAATCGTAACCCTTGCATGACTCTGTGTACTTCTGGTTTTCTTTTTCTTTCTTTCCTTTTCTTTGTATGGAAAGAAAAGAGTTCAATGTTCCTTAAATGAAAGCACTGTGTTCTGTTCAAAATTGAATTTCCAGAATCTAGCACCATGCAGGCATTCTAGATATTTAATGAATGAAGGACCAAAGAGACAAAGAGGAACAGTGGTACCGGAGGTATTGAGTAATAATCTTCCAAATCATGCGGGACTCTATCAGAGGCAATATCAATGATGGTATTGCTAGAGAGGCGGTTCAGTTAACCACCAAGAGTGGCATTTGACTTCCCAACATTGCCTGGTCTCCGCCAGTCCTGCAAGCTTCCTTCTGATTTCCTATCACTTGGGAAGAGTTCAGTACCGAAAGATAAAGTAGATAATCCAGAGGGCTTTTAGGTTTGCGGGATTTAAAATAAACTAAAGTTAGTTTAAAATTTGCTGTGTAAAAATAATTTGCATGAAAAATATTATGAAAGAAGAGGTACATTCTCTTGTTTTCTACCCTCTTTGTTGTCAGCAATCAGTTTTTGCTCTTCCAAACCAGGTCACTTAGACCACCAGGAAATAAAGGTATGGATGCAGCAATTGTTTAGAAGTTGGGAGTATGTGACTTCTTTTTAATTTCCTGTTGGATTTGATATGGTGTGTGGGCCACACCTAGAGATGCTCAAGGGATCCTCCAGAGTCTCTGTCATGCTGAGATCAAATGTATTGGCTGCATGCAAAGCAAGTGCCTTAACCCCTATATCATCGTTCTAGACTGGTATGGAGTATTTCTTTGTATGGTCTATACAATGCCAGATAATGTTTTTATCCTGTCTCAAGTGCTGCATTCCTTTTTCTTTAGTGTCTCAGTTTCATTAATGAGTATTTTTGTCCAAAGCATAGGGCTTTTGTTCATGCGGTTTCTTTTTTTTTTTTACCTTAAATTTTATTATTTTTATTTATTTATTTATTTATTTATTTATTTATTTTTTTGGCGGGGTGCAGTGTACTTTATTATTGATGGTACATGACAAGGTGGGGCTCCCTCAGCCCCGACCCCTCCTCAGGGGGTCTGGGATGGAAACTGGAGGTCAGGAGATTCTCAGTGTGTTGGATGAGTGGGGGAAGGACTCCCCAGCAGCTGAGGGCCTCTCTCTTCCTCTTAGTGCTCTCGCTGGGGTTTGTGGTCCTGGGGGGCCCGCTTACTCCTTGGAGGCCATGTGGACCATGAGGTCCACCACCCTATTGCTGTAGCCAAACTCGTTGTCGCACCAGGAAATGAGCTTGACGAAGTGGTCATTGAGGGCAATGCCAGCCCCAGCATCAAAGGTGGAGGAGTGGGTGTCGCTGTTAAAGTCGCAGGAGACAACCTGGTCCTCGGTGTAGCCCAGGATGCCCTTGAGGGGCCCCCTGCGAGGCCTGTTTCACCACTTTCTTGATGTCGCCAGTATTTGGCAGCTTTCTCCAGGCGGCAGGTCAGATCCACGACGGACACGCTGGGGGTGGGCACCCGGAAGGCCATGCCGGTCAGCTTCCCATTCAGCTCTGGGATGACCTTGCCCACAGCCTTGGCCGCGCCGGTGGCAGCCGGGATGATGTTCTGGGCCGCCCCTCGGCCGTCACACCAGAGTTTCCCAGAGGGGCCATCCACGGTCTTCTGGGTGGCAGTGATGGCGTGGACAGTGGTCATGAGCCCCTCCACGATGCCGAAGTTGTCATTGATGACCTTGGCCAGGGGGCCAAGCAGTTGGTGGTGCAGGAGGCGTTGCTGACGATCTTGAGGGAATTGTCGTTTTTCGTGGTTGACGCCCATCACAAACATGGGGGCATCGGCAGAGGGGGCGGAGATGATGACCCTTTGGCACCCCCTTAAAGTGGGCCCCAGCCTTGTCCATGGTGGTGAAGACCCCAGTGGACTCCACAACGCATCGGCACCTGCTTCGCCCCACTTGATGTTGGCGGGATCTCGCTCCTGGAAGATGGATATGGGCTTCCCGTTGATGACGAAGTTTCCCGCTCGACCTTGACGGTGCCGTTGAACTTGCCGTGGGTGGAATCATATTGGAACATGTACACCATGTAGTTGAGGTCAATGAAAGGGTCATTGATGGCCACAATTTCCACTTTGCCACTGGTAAAAGCAGCCCTGGTCACCAGGCGGCCAATACGGCCAAATCCGCTCACTCCGACCTTCACCATCGTGTCTCGGGGATGCGGCTGGCGCTGCGGTAAGAAGAGGCGGCTTCTGTCGAACGGGGTGGAGCAGAGAGCCTTATTTATTTATTTTTAATTTTTTATCATACCACCCTGAAATATACAATTACAAAGATGTTTATGATTGGGTTTCAGTCATACATGGTTCGGGCACCGGTCCCTCCACCAATGCCTTATTCCCACCACCAATATCCCCAAATTCCTTCCCCTCTCCCGGCCTGCCTCTATAGCAGGCACTTTCCCTTTTCTTTCTCTCTCCCTCCCTCCCTCCCTCCCTCCCTCCCTCCCTCTCTCGTTTTCTCTCTCTCTTTTTCTCACTCTCTCAGTCTCTCTCTCTCTCTTACACATTGTGGCTTGCCCTACAGACATTTAGGGATTATCATATAAATCCCTTTCAATGCTCATTTCTTGTGTGGCATTACTAGTAGAACACTAGTATATATTTATATCTCACTAATGAATGCAGTCATTCTATATCTGTGCACCACCTTCTGACTAATTTCACTCAGCTTAATAATCACCATGTCCATCCATTTGCAGGTAAATTTCATGACTTCGTCTTTTCTGACAACTTCATAGTATCCCATTATGTAGATGTACCATAGTTTTTTTTTTTTTTTGCCAGTCTTTTTTTTCTCGGATATTTAGGCTATTTCCAGGTTCTGGCTATTGTGAATAGAGCTGCGATGAATATAGAAGGTGAGATAGAGCTTCTTCTGTGTGCTTTTGGGTCTCCAGGATATATTCCCAGGAGTGGTATCACTGTATCACTGTCTTCCCGTTCATCATCGATTTGCTCGAGCGGGCACCAGTAACATCTCCATATGACCTGTCTCATGCAAGTAGAACCCAAGGGCACCTGCTTGCTCCAGGAACATAAAGAGCCTCAAACCATTCCATCAGGTCATGGGAATGAGGTCTATAATTGTTACTGGTATCTGGCATATCAAATACGACATGGGTAGCTTGCCAGGCTCTGCCGTGGAACAACTTTGTAAATCACAGGGTTTAAAGTTAAAAAAAAAGTGGGGCCCAAGCAATAGTACAGCAGGGAGGGTGTTTGCCTTGCACCTGGCTAACCTAGGTTTGATCCCCAGCATCCCTATAGTCCCCCAGCACCACCAGCAGTAATTCCTGAGTGCAGAGCCAGGAGTAATACCTGAGCATTGCCAGGTGTGACCCCAAAAGCAAAAAAAAAAAGGATCTGTTCATTAGAATTCCAGGCCTCTATAGGATCCAAGATGTTAGAAAGATCACTGTATCACTGTCTTCCCGTTCATCATCAATTTGCTCGAGCGGGCACCAGTAACATCTCCATATGACCTGTCTCATGCAAGTAGAGCCCAAGGGCACCTGCTTGCTCCAGGAACATAAAAGAGCCTCAAACCATTCCATCAGATCATGGGAATGAGGTCTATAATTGTTACTGGTATCTGGCATATCAAATACGACACGGGTAGCTTGCCAGGCTCTGCCGTGCAGGTAGCATACTCTTGTAGTCATCTCTAAATCCAGCATTTATTAATGAGCCGGGCTGTTAGAAAGATATGCTTGTTTTATTTAGAAAATTATTTTTTATTTCAGGGCATTTCATTTCCATGTGTTTGGATTCTTTTCCCTGTTTGTGATTAATTTCCAAACAAAGCTTTATAGTCTGAGAGGATAGTTGATTCAATTTGTCTATCTTAATTCAGTGAAAAATTTTTTAGTGCAGGCTTGTTTATCATGGGCCAGCAGGGAGCAAGCTAGTCCCAAATTTATCCAACTCTACATTTTTTTTACCTCCATTTCTTATGTATCCAAAGACAGGAAACCATAGTTATGTGTTGAAATTATTTCTTGATAAATGTAATTTTTTTTTTTGCTTTTTGGGTCACACCCGTCAATGCTCAGGTGTTTCTCCTGGCTCTGCACTCAGGAATCACTCCTGGTGGTACTCGAGAGACAACATGGGATGCCAGGGATCGAACCCGGGCGGCATGGGCCGGCTGCATGCAAGGCAAACTCCCTATCTGCTCCAGCCCCAATAAATGTAAATTTTTTTTAAATGGGGGTCAGAGCAGTAGTACAGAAGGTAAAGGGCTTGCTTTGCATGTACCCAGCCCTGGTGATCTCTGACACCCCATAGGGCCTCCCAAGCCATCAACAGGAATCATTCCTGAGTACAGAGTCAGGAATTACCCCTGAGCATCGCCAGGTGTAACCCAAAAAAGAATCTAGGAATTTTGACAATTATTCAGGTCAAGGAGGACAGAAGTTGAAGTCTAGAGCCTACCAAGAGTAAGAAGCTTAATATGCCTCCTAAACTTATAACTGGAATTGTGAAGGGATCTAGTCCAAAAGTGTGAAAGCAAACCAGACCTTGCATTAGAAGCCAAGAATCAAGACAAGCCTGAAGCTTGTTTGTTTATTTTCTTAAATGAATTTTATTTATTTTTTCTTTTTTATTTTATTTTATTTTTCCCCCCAAATTTTATTACACCATTTTGGACATACAATTGCAAGATGCCCGGCATCCCATATGGTCCCCCGAGCACCGCCAGGAGTAATTCCTAAGTGCAGAGCCAGGAGAAACCCCTGAGCATCGCCGGGTGTGACCTAAAAAGCAAAAAAAAAAAAAAAAAAAAAAGAGCTTGCATATATTCAATATTCAGGGGTTTTTACTGCATAATAGTTTAAGTTTTTTTATGGAATTAGAGGAGAGAAATGGCCCCTCCCCAACTTATGCTTAATTAGACAAGAAGAGCATGAGAAATGACCCCTGCCTGAGTTATGCTTAAGGAGGCATGAAAGCTTTCCAAAGGAATGGATTTCTAAGTAATTTTAAGAAGGAAGATGGGCATTCTGGGTGAACAAATACAGAATAAAGCATGGGACCCATGGGTCACTAAATCATGACTGTAGTTAAGGATACAAATTAAAATAAAAAACAGTCTGACCCTGAACAAATATACAGGATCCAACAGGTCTTTGTATGACTTGGTTAAGAAGCTGGGTTTTATCATGAAGATATAGGGAGCCATGAGAAGATTTAAAGCACTCAGGGTGGCATAAAACAGCACTGAAGGAAATCAGACCATGAGGGCCAATTATGTAATTCAAGCCATGTAAGATTTGTAGTATCTGTGCAGGAATCAGTTGCATCTGTGGAATTTGCTTAACCATCTTCAGATTTAGAAGATAGTTTTAAGAAAAATCAAGGGATTTTTCATGGGGGCCGGAGCGATAGCCCAGCGGTGTGGGCGTTTGCCTTACACGCGGCGGCCTGTGCCGGCCGGGTTCGATCCCCGGCATCCCATATGGTCCCCCGAGCACCGCCAGGAGTAATTCCTGAGTGCAGAGCCAGGAGTAACCCCTGAGCATCGCCGGGTGTGACCCAAAAAGCAAAAAAAAGAAAAATCAAGGGATTTTTCTTAGATCCCTCAGATTTAGAAATCTGTGTGTGTGTTCAGAAAATCTTCAAAATTACTCATTGCAAATCATTTTGCAGAATATTTAGATTCAGGCTTTTGATTTGAAAGTCATTAGCCAGTCAGACATGCTAGTTAAATCCATGAAAATAAATCACTTGTATCACTTGTCTTCCTGTTGTTCATCAATTTGCTCGAGCAGACACCAGTAAGTTTTCCATTTCTCCCTGTTGCATGCTAGTGTAGGCCAGTGGCATCTGCTTGTTCCAGGAACACGAAGAGCCTCAACCCGTTCATTCAGGTCATGGGAATGAGGGCTATTATTGTTACTGTTTTTGGATATCAAATACAACATGGGTCGCTTGCCAGGCTCTGCCATGTGGGCGTGATATTCTTGGTAGTAGGTAGGCTCTCAGTTCTTGCATTTACTGATGTAGTGCAACATTTTTTCCTTTTTTTTTTTTTTTTTTTTTTTGCTTTTTTGGGTCACACCCAGCAATGCTCAGGGGTTCTCCTGGCCTTGCACTCAGGAATTACTCCTGGTGGTGCTCGGGGGACCATATGGGGATGCCCGTGATCAAACCCGGGAGAGCCAGTAGCAGCTCTGCCCCATGTATCTGTGTCTCTGGCTCACGGCCAACAGCCAGAAGCAGTTCATGGGCGGGTCCTTCGGGCCTCACTGATGGAACAGAGATGAGGGAAAGGGACCACAGCTCCATCTCCACAAAAGCCCGGTGACTTTAGCCACTGAGACCCACATACCTGGGCCTGAAATCAGCTTCTCTGTAGGGTGGGGCTCTGACAAGCTGGGCTTGAGATCAGCTTCTCTCTAGGGTGGAGCTCTGACGAACCTTCTAGTCCGAACATTGAAAATAGCTGTCATCTTGGTGCCAGGGTTCCTCTGGCTTCTGAGGCTCTATTGGGGTGGCAGGCCAGGGCCAGAACCTGCCCTTCCTCCCTGGATGCCTCATGATCAGCCGAGCACAGGGAGAGCCAGTAGCAGCTCTGCCCCATGCATCAAGATGAAGTGCACCAGGGCATCATATTAAAGCCAGGTGAGCACTCTGTGGTTTGCCACCCCCTTCCCATGGCCCATGAAAATAAAGAAATGTAAAAACTGAACGGACAAAGAATATATGGCAGTCACTTGATCACTTGATCACTTGAATCCCGTTATTCATCGATTTGCTCGAGCAGGCACCAGTAACATTTCCATTGGACCCTATCATGTGCCAATGTAGCCCAATGGCATCTGGTTGATTCAGGAATATGAAGAGCCTCAAACCGTTCCTTCAGGGTCTTAACAAGGAAGTCTGACCATCTTGTAGGTGGGCGGCCACGTGATCTTTTGACATCCGGTGGGATCCAGTCGGTAATGGCTCTAGTCCAGCAGTTGTCTCCAAATCGCATATGGCAGTAAAAGCCAATATTTTGAATAGCACCTAGGAGAAAGAGCTTGCAGAGGCTATTTCCTTGAACCAGTCCCCCCGTTTCTGCCCACAACTGTCTAACATTTTTTTACCTACCTACTATAGAGAACAAAGCTATGATAGGAATCAAGTCATGTGGTATGTTAGCTTTACAGCGTAGCTGAATCTACATTTGTCTGTCAAATCCAAATCTTGTAAAAAAATTTTGCATTGTACTTCTCAAGATTGGATAAAATCGCTGACCTGCTTTACTGGTCTCCCAGAACACCCTCCTGAGTTTGCTGCCCTGCAGTCTTGGCCCTAGCCTTTGCTCACTCTGGTGAGCATCACTCAGAAGGTTTCATTTTCTCTGCTTCTCCAGTAATCAGAAGTCCAATATAACCCTTAAAACTTGATTGAATATTCCCTCCATTGTGAATCCTTCTCAGAAGCCTCCAGTTACAATTTAAGACTTCTTTTATTTCCACACACTTCCCTTTTACATCATAACATATATCTCACCCTGCCTGCTGGTTGTATCCATGGTTTTTCCCATTAGATTATAAACATTTTTGACTTCCTTAGCCAGCCTTGTATCCCCAGGGTATCTGGCATGGTAGCTTGCTCTTAACTGTGCTCTGTATTAGTCATTGTTCTTAATTGGCACTGTTAATATATAGAACTCTAAGCCTTGAATGAAAATGAAAGTCTTCACTTTTTGTTATAATTCACTTCTGAAAACTGTATCCCAAAGCAGAGCTTCGAATATTTTACCTTAAGAAAAAAAAAACACATTATCATTGGAAAATTTGACATCAAATATGTCACATAATAAGTGATGAAGTCTAAAGATTTAAAAAAAAACCCTACTAAATGTTCAGAATCATAAAATTGTGCTTCTCAAGTCTGGATTTTAACAACTGCAAGTACCTGGAAGAGCTTGTTTATCCAGTGGTTTAGAAACTGTCCTTGGTGGAGCTTTATTCCACAGGCCGAGGAGTAGAAGTTAGCCTAGGGGAAGCAGGGTTGGCTAGCCACCAAACCTAGCTTCTTCAAGCATATTCTACTTTTATGGATTTTTATGAGACTTTCAGACAAAATTATATTTAAAAAGTCGCTTGCTGCTAACTCAATTAGAATAACCTCGGCTTGCTTTAAGGCTGCTTTTGTAATCTCCATGACTCTTGGCCGCCATTTCCTCGTGTGAACATATGAGAATGGTGCAGTGGTATTTTTATCACTCCTGTCTGCTGTCAGGTGATCCCCAAGAGAAGTTAAGTAAGCAGTTTTCTCAGGACACAGAGCATTAATGACAGAAAAGATGAGAACCGAATCACAAGACCTAGTTTCATTTTGTCTCTTGATGTCTCTCTCAAGAATGACTATAAATAAGAGTGTTGATTATATAGAAAATATTGACATCAGAAGTATATAGACAGCATGTAGAAAATAGAGCTATATTCATGAATTTACCTTATTTAAGACTGGTATCCTAACTACTACAGACACTGACATTTATCTAATTTTACATTCATTGTTCAGGTTGGTAGAAGTATTGGAGGTAGGGGCGGAGCGATAGCCCAGCGGGTAGGGTGTTTGCCTTGCACGCGGCCGGCCCATGCCGGCCCGGGTTCGATCCCCGCATCCCATATGGTCCCCTGAGCAACGCCAGGAGTGATTCCCTGAGTGCAGAGCCAGGAGTAACCCCTGAGCATCGCTGGTTGTGACCCAAAAAGCAAAAAAAAAAAAAAAGTATTGGAGGTAAGTTGTTTACATGGTCCATTTCTCTTTTGCAAAGCTATTTATGAGATTTTTTTTTTCCTTCGCGTAAATCTCCATCTATCATTTGCCAGCATTTAATATGTTATGAATCATTTTTTTTCATACTTAGCTTCACTGCCTCTAAATTTAAAGGCCTGGCTTATGACGGTGTATGGTTTGGGAAGCAGGAGTCTCTAGATTCTTTCATTTATCTCCTTTGCTTTGCTGTCTCTTCGCCGCCTCCAAATCAGGGACATCCATCCATCCAGGAAAAGTAAAAGCACTAAACTATCTGAGAATTGCCTGTGGACACAAGGGAAGAAGGGCAGTGGTGCTTCATCAGGTTGATGGGGAGAGGGGTATTTATGGGCTAATTGTATTATGGCTTGGCTATTTTTATTTAAAGATCAAACAGAAAACTCACAGAGACCCCAGGGTCTTCCCTTCCTTCTGCTGCCATAAGCAACATCCTGTATGGGTGTGCTGTTGGGGGAGACCAAGGTATGGGTGAGCAGAGGTGACAGAAGTCAATTTCTGGTCCTGACTCAATAAGTGTCCTTTTCCAAATAAGTATGGATACTTGGTAATATCCTGTATTGGCGATTCATAATATTTAAACAGAGATCAAGCCACCTCTGCATCAGGAAAAAGAGACTCGAGTATGCTGAATAGAGTAAAAAAGATGAACACAGTCAAGAAAATATGGCAGGAATAGTGTTGACGCAACCGGTTACAAACTTTCTGAGGACACCACAGTTCAGGCTTGGAAGACCTCCTTATGGCAGCATGATTTGTTAGGGACACACAAAGAAATAGAAGTAACATTAACACAACACTTATGTAAGGTTCAGTTTGCTTTTGCCTCAACCTTTGGAATAGATTTAAATTGGCTATAACTATTTTTTTTCTATTTTTTTTCACTTTTGGGTCAGACCCAGCGATGCTCAGGGGTTACTTATTGCTCTGCACTCAGAAATTACTCCTGGCAATTTTGCAGGGGACCATATGTGATGCCGGGCGATCAAACCCGGGTCAGCACGTGCAAAGCAAATGCCCTACCTGCTGAGGCTATGGCTCGAGCCCCCAGAACATTTTTTTAATTCAGTGGTTTTACTGTTTTCCATGTTTACTTGCCTATTGTAAATTACTGATTAAAGAGAATACCCCGACCATGTAATAAATAAAGCATCTTGCAATTTATTTGATGCCTGTGTTTGTGATTTATTTCATACGATTGACAGAAAAGCTGAAGAAATTCCTAGTTTCTTAGTTCTGATAAATTTTCATTGCTTCTTGCTTTATTGGATGTAATGCAGATAGACTTCAATAGTGTCAGTTAGTCCTTGGATTTGAGTCTTTTTATATCTTTACCTTTCCCGATATACACTTTAACTAAGTCAGATAACATCACCGAGAAAGATCACAGTGTTATTGTTTCTTTGTTGTTCTATGAAAGTGGGTCACTTACTATGCCATTCACCACTGTCTTTTGGTTTTGTAATTCTTATAATATCCTTTATTTAAAGCTAAAGAACTAGCGATAATATCACATAATTTTGTCCTAAAAGCACAATAAGTTTTGACATCTTTATAAGAAAACTAATTCCTGTTTAAAGTCATTCAGTGCTAAATCTTACTAAATAAAGAATGATCACACTGAAATCTGATCATAAAGGGAGATATCTAAAAACGCAAAATAAGCTTCATTAAAGATAAGAGTGAGAACACAGTAGCTTCTCAAGCAAGACAGGCTGGAAGAGAAGGTCCTATTACTTTTCTTTTAGTTCTAAATTTGGGTTTTGTTTTCTGGGGAATTTTTTTTTAATTTAAAACAACTAGATATGTATACTATATCTCTTTTACATACAACTTAAGTTTTTTAATAGTGCTGGCTATTTATTTATTTATTACTTTATGTCCCACCTGGCAATGATCAGGGGTAACTCCTCGCTCTGCACTCAGAAATTATTCCTGTCAGGATGCCGAGGATTGAATCTGAGTC
>JAJIBD010024900.1:0-15793 GCA_021461705.1 Cryptotis parvus | reverse complement strand
TTAAAGGCATAGGGGCTATATAAGGCTGGACCATGGCTACATTCCCTTCAGGGCCAATACACGGCAGCCACCTGGCACTCTGTCGGAGAAGAGAGGAGGAGATATTGCTCTACCCCGCTCAGGCTATGGGGCACTTTCTTTAGGGCCCAGTTAGAGGGGCCAATACTTGGTGGAGATTATGGATATGTCGCCCCTGTATCCAACATGCCTTTGAATTTCCTTTTATAAATTTCGATGGGTATAACCGGCCGTTTGGCCTGAGAAATTCTGGCAGTGTACCCAACTAGATAGTTAGCAGGTGGCTTAGTGGGCTTGGTTCTGTGTGGCTGCACAACCAACAATGAAGTTGGCAGAGTGGTTGGTACTGTTTAAGCCACCAGCGCGTAGGGTGTTGGACTGACTACAGGATCCTCAAAAATAATAATAGTTTAGCAAGTGGTTCCCCTTTTTAAAAGTCCATTTGGTTGGCACAGATATTGACAGTATTATCTCTCCATGAGATTCAGGATCCAGAAGTCCGAAATGCACCATAATTCCCTTAAATTTCAGCCAATCGCTCCCCTGAATTAAACCCATACTACCTGGGGAGCAGGTCCTTTTATCCCTGTTTTTAGCATGTAGGGGTCTTGACTTGGGTATATTGTGACAGTCTTAGGGCAGAGAATGTTGAGACTGTCACTGCCTGATGGGGTAGGCCAGAGAGCATTTATTGACTGTAATTCTGTGGATTCTGATTCGGAGGATACTGGGCAGGTGGAATGAAGGAGAGTGCCCCTGGATTCAGCTGGGCCTGGGGCTGGCCCCCACCCAGTTTCCCGCATTAGGGGAGGGAATAGATGTTATTTGAGCCTGCGGAGCTTGTGGAACCTGGGAGGGGTCTATGTAACATTTCCTATAAAGGGATTATTAGAATGTTGCCCTGTATTGATAGTTTTAGAAGATGGGCAATCTCTACGGGTGTGTCCCTTCTTTCCTCAGCTAAAGCAGGTTATCTGTCCAGATGAAGCCTGAGGCTGACTTCGCCTCCAAGACCGAGCAGTCTCTGGCCCAATGTTTTCCTTTTTCTGCACCTTGGGCATGGTCCAGGTGGGGCCCTTCGAGGGGTGGAGCTGCGATTACTAGAATAGTTTCTCCGATTGTTGTTTATCCTTTTGAAGTTTATTGTTTCTCCCCCTAGAGCTGTCTGACATTTCATCCCCTCCTGATCCTCCTGCTGTATGGGATGAGCCTCTATATCATCCTGTGTTTTATG
This sequence comes from Cryptotis parvus, assembly GCA_021461705.1. NCBI lineage: Eukaryota > Metazoa > Chordata > Mammalia > Eulipotyphla > Soricidae > Cryptotis > Cryptotis parvus. Next base: position 14,541 of record JAJIBD010024900.1, on the reverse strand, counting down.
GGAGGTTAAACCGACATTTCTACAGGCCTTTAGATACCCCATGAGGTCATCCCTTTTCCTTAATACCATATAGTAATGCTCGACATTTTTGATTAGCATTCTCATATGCTAAGTTTCGTTTTAGGATTTCTTGAGTGGTTGGGTCTTGAACCTGTCTTTGGATTGTTTCACATAATCTCCCAACAAAATCAAAGTATGGTTCATCACGACCCTGGTAAATTTTAGTATAGCTACCTAGAAATTCTGGGTCGGAACCTACTCTTTCCCACGCTTTTAATGCTGTCTCCCGAACAAATTTTAAAATAGGTTCCGGGTAATGTCGCTTGTTTTGCTTTCTTTTTCCATTCACCTTCACCTTTTAGCATGGCAAAAGTTATAGTATGGCCTGATTCCTTTTCTCTTAAAGTGTCAATATTCTGGTTAACCCCATCTGCATACCACATATGCCATTGCATGTACTGTGATTTGTTTAGACAAGTATCGGCTACCGTTTCAAAGTCTCCCAATACCCACTGATCATTTTCGCTCCAATCAGCTAAATATTTTTAAAGTATAAGGACTTGATATTCCAAACCTGTCGCAAGCCTTCCTAAGCGGGGTTATTACCTCAATTTTTAAGTCTTCATGAATCGGTTTTACTTTATCTTTAGATTGGTCATGAGAAAGATTGCTGCGCTTTGCTCTTTGACTCGAGCTAATTTGTTCCTCCCCTTCTTCCTCATCAGAGCTTGTAGTATTTGGCAGAGGAACATCTACCCCATTGAGGGTATTAACTTCTGGAGAGATTTTCAGCTTGGGAATTTGCCTCCTCTGGGTTTCCTGTTCCTCCTCCTAAGTTATCAGCCACATTAGAATTCTTTTTTTAGATTTTTTTGCTGGGAATGTATACACCTTTTTCAAGTCTACAGTTTTGGGGCGTGTTTGTGAACGGCTTTTAGTTGGTTCACGCCTCAGTATTGGGTATGCGCTAGGTCCTGATTGATAAGTTATGAAATCAGAAATCTCCCTGCGTAACACATCCATTTCTTGGTTTTAAGTTTTCAAGTTTCCTATATGTTTCTTCCTTTTGTTCTTTCAATCTTATGTGTAACTTCCAAACCTCCTCTTTCTGTCCATCTATTCTATCTCTCTGTCTGTCAATTTCTTCCTCTAAGATAATGCTGATTTTATCGATATCCTTCTTCTGCTCTTCAAACTTTACTTCAAATTTTAAATCCTGTTTAATAATTTTACTTTCCTGTTCTTCTAATTTTTCTTTGAATTTTAAATCCTGTTCTTCTAATTTTTCCTTGAATTTTAAATCCTGTTCTTCTAATTTTTCCTCAAATTTTAAAATCTGGTTAATAATTTTACTTTCCTGTTCTTCTAATTTTTCTTGAATTTTAAATCCTGTTCTTCTAATTTTTTCCTTGAATTTTAAATCCTGTTCTTCTAATTTTTCCTCAAATTTTAAAATCTGGTTAATAATTTTACTTTCCTGTTCTTCTAATTTCTTTTCAAATTTTAAACTCTGTTTAATAATTCTGTCCTCAAGCTTTAAGACCAGTCTACCTGTAGCTTTATGATCCTCACTTATTTCTTCAATCGCTGAGTAAATCTCGTCCCTTAAGATTGCATTCAATTTATTACTTTCTTCCCTCTCTCTATTAAACATTGTCCTTACGCAAAGGTATAGTTTAAAAATCGCAAGGACCCAGATGATTTGTGAAAAGATAGAGTAGTTCTCAGAAAGGAACTTTTTATAGACTGGGCTATGTATGGTTCCGAGCCAATAAAAGATACAATGTATCTATACCATGAGATATCCATCATTTTACTCACGGTTCGGAGGCAGATGATCTCTGTCCCATGATAATTAGACCAGACGATGTTCGTGGTGCCCACCCAGGGACGCCAAATGTCGGGCGCTCCGCCGGGGTCCCCGACAGTGCCGGGAAGCGAGTTCCCTTCTACCTCCAGCCGGCGAGGAATGGATGAACACTCAGGGATCCGATGAGGTTTTAAAAAGACTTTACTTATCACAGGTTCAGGCATACAAATCAGCAAAAGGAAAAACCCGATGCTTAGGATTCCAGGCTAGAACCCCAGCCACGTGTAGGCCAAGATGGCGACCACCACGTGTATAACTTCCAAGGGAAAAAGCTGTACAAGGCGAGATTCCACCGGGAAGAAGAAGCCCAGGAGAGCGGGGAACCTGCAAGTTTATACCCCCGCAACTCAGACCTCCCTCCCATTGTTATGGAAAGCAGGGAGGGTCCAATGCCCTCAGGTAACCCCTCCCTGCATCTCACCTAGGGCCTTTACTGTGCTAATGTTTTGAGCAGGGAAGGGAAGGGCCTTTGAAATGTAGAGAAGGGGGTTTCTGAGATGGCATGTCACTGTACCAAAGATCAACACCAATGCCAGTTAAATATTTCTCCAAGCCTTCACAAGTCTCCTCTACTTCATTGTAGTTTTATATTTTATCAGGGGAGCCATGCTTGTTTGTTTGGAAGCAAACAGCATTTCTCTCTGGTCTAATTACTTAGGTGTCCTTACGTGGCCAGGCTAATATGCTGGTAAGATCTAGCTAGTCCCACGATGATTGTGATAGCATGGGGAGAATATTTATACCAGCTAGTACAGCATACATGGTCGGATAAACTGCCACATTTAGACTACCCCCTTATCTACGGAGTGATCTGCGGGAGGCAATCCAGAGCAGATGCAGCGGCCCTTAGGAGTCCAGCAACACTGATGGAATGGTTTGAGGCTCTTTACGTTCCTGGAGCAAGCAGGTGCCCTTAGGCTCTACTTGCATGAGACAGGTCATATATGCAGATGTTACTGGTGCCCACTCAAGCAAATCGATGATGAACAGGAAGACAGTGATACAAACAGACAGTGAAGATATTCAAGAAGAAAGGCTGAAGAGCCCTATCTCCAAAAAATGCAATATGAGAGAAGGTGAAATGTTTGACAGTGCTCAAACATGCATGGCCCATGGCTCCCAGGGGACGTATATCCTATATAAGGATAATCTCTTGAAGTTCATTAAAATGAAAGAGTGTAAAATTCACGTTGGGGGGAATTTACATTTGTGCAAGAATATTGGGAGGTGGATTCCCTCATGCTGGTTTTCTATATGACAAAAATGAAGTTATCTGGTCGCTTGATGAGATTGTAGTGGAGTGAAGGAAGGAACCAGAAAAACAAATGTTTGAAGTTACCTGATCAGAAGCATGGAAAGTAGATGGAACACAGAAACTACTGCCAGCAGATGTCGATGGACTCATGGACGTGGTGAAGGGGTGGTCAGCAGAGCACAATACCTTGGTGTAGTCTAGTGAAGCAGGCAGCAAGCTTTATACAAACTTTATATGAGTGTGTTAAAATAAAGGACCAAAGTTTGATTTAATCTTTTTCAAAATCATTGTTAGAGCAGAAAGAAAATGAACTTCAGAGTAGAATACATATGACAATAAGATAGATATAAATATAAAAAGGAAAAGAGACAATAGTAAAAAACATGTTTATTTACATATCTATATTTCTCTTCTGAAATAGAAAGCAAATCACTAAAATAGAAACCAGTATCATAAGATGAAATACGTTTCACAAATAAGCACAAATTTAGTGCATGACTAACAAAATAACTACAATTATGTATTGATGCATTGGCTTCAGTAATGTAAATTATACAAAGCATGCCATTTCAGCTATTAAACTATAAAAAATCTGGTCATTTTTGGAAATATTTAGTGTGATAGAAGAAGCTGTTGACATCATTCTCCCCAAATATGTAATCTTGTCTATAAGGGCTTTAATCTATTACAAATAATGGAGAAAGACAGCTGTCTATTACAAAGCCTGGGAGTGATATTCAACTAGTTTCACAGTGACCCAGACTACATTTCTTTTAAGGGGCTTAATCTGCTTTATTTAATTTTTTGTTTGCTCATTTGATTTTTGTTTGGGATCATACCTGGCAGTGTTCAGGGCTTACTCTGTATTCTGCTCTCAGGGATAATTCCTGGTGGTGCTGAAAGGACCATAGGTGGTACTGGGGATCAAATATGGAGGAGACTGGGTGCAAGGCAAGTGCTGTGCCCATTGTTCTATCACTTTAGCCCCTGATTTTTTTTGTATTTGGTTGAGTTTGACTTTGTTGAGTTTGGACTATTATTTCCTCATAAAGTTAACTGTGTAGTGTTCACACACTTCAATTCTATTAGCTTAGTACATCTCCAACCATCAGATTATAAACTCACCTAGCATTTCTTTCTCTAGTTATAGCATGAAACAGCAGTCTGAGGTGATTTACTTACTTTGGACCAGCCTTTTAATTACATAATATAACTATAAAGTCAATACTTAACTCATCTATGATCACTTGTCACTTGTCTTCCGGTTGTTCATCAATTTACTTGAGTGGGTGCCATCAATGACTCCATTTATTGGGAGTGAGGTCCCAACAGTAACAGTAATGTTACTGTTTTTGGCATATCAAAAACACGACAGGTAGCTTGCCAGGCTCTGCTGTGGCTTTGCGTTCATCACAGGGGACCAAAGCATATATATATATATATTATATATATATATATATAAATATATATTAAATACTTAATAATTTTACTTATGTGTTGACTACTGACTTAAATATACGAAGTATGCAATTGAACATGACCCAAATTTAGTTTGTTTTAGCTAGTATATGATGTAGAAGATGAACAAGAAAGTATTTGTTACAAGTTTGAAAGAGAGCAATATAGGACACTGCTGCTGTTATTATAGTTTCTATAAAAATCCAAGTGAATATGCTATCAATCAATAAACATATTTTTCTGAACATAGATATAATGAATATGGTCTCATTTTAGACATATGGGCTCTGTGGGTCAAAATAATTAAAATCCTCTGTCCTGAGGAAATAGAAATTTCTTGGTGATATAACAAATGTTTAGAAATTCTGCATTTCTATTTTTTTGTCTAACTATCCCATTATCACTCAGATTAATCAGATCTTAGCATATTGTAACAATATTATTCATCATCAAAGTACATTATCATAACAAATATTCTGCTATAAATCTCACTGGATTAATTGCCAATGTCAGAACATTTCAGGGTTGGATGAGTCCTTAGAAGCATCTTATAAAAGCAGAATTCCCAACGTTGTGTGTCCATCATTTGCTTTGACTTGTTATTTAGCTAGAATGCTTCAAAGAGAATAACTATTTCTTAATTTTTATTTATTTTTCTGTGTTAGGAGTTTGTTTATTTTGGGGCCACACATGGAAATACACAGTTATTAATCTTGACTCTTCAAGTAATACTAAGGTATTTCTTCTGGTCCTGCTCAGGGAACCGTATGGGATTGAACCCAGGTTGGCAATGTGCAATGCCAGCACTCTATCTGCTGAACTATAGCTCCGATCATATTTTAAGAGTATTTTTTATTTTGGTTTTGAACTATTTTTTGTGTATTAGATTGGACTTTTATTTAGTGTGGACTTTATAATCAAAAAACTTAGTAGGATCCAGGAGATAGTACAATGGTAAGGGCATATATTCAAGCAATATGACTCATGTGCTATTCCTAGCAGAGTAACCTTCCAAAGATTACAAGGTATGGTCATGGCTTTTCTTTTTTATTTAATATTAATTTTATTTAAACACTGTGATTTACAAAGTTATTCACAGTGCAGTTGTTTTCAATCATTCAATATTCCAACACCAGTCCCACCACCAATGTGCCCTTACCACCACCCACCCTCACCTGTATCCCCATGTCTGCTCCCTTAGCAGAACCTACTACTTATTAGAAAATATATCTCAGAATGTGATATTGCTAAAGTTATAATCTTCGTAAACTAATGGCTAAACTAAAGTAAAATAGTTAAGCCATTTTATAGTTTAGTCATTTTATACTACTAGAACTAAAATAAGCATCAAGAAAGATAAAGTGGAATAAGGGAAAGCATTTTTTACCAATTGCAAAGCTATCCGTGATTGGATTTCAGGCATACAAGGTTCCAAGAGCTATTATTTTAACATTGTGAAAACATTAAAAAAAATCATTTTAAGCTCCATTCTAACACACGCAAAAAGTCAAATCAAAATGGATTAAATACTTCAATATTCAATCTGAATCCATAGATTATATTGAGGGAAAACAGATAGAATATTGCTTGACATTGAAGTTAGAGACATCGTCAATAATTCAGCTCCCTAGCAAAATAAATGGAAACAAAGCTAAACAGATGATACTACGTCAAACTAAAAATCATCTGCACCAAAAACAAAATCATAGCCACAAAAGATACTATCCAGACCGAGACATAGGGGGCAAGCATTTACTTTGGAGGAGGCTTTTGGGGGCTGGGCTGTGTTATGCATGAAACCTGACCATCAACATTATTGTAAGTGACAATGCCTAAAATGTAAAGAAAAAATCAGAAGAGAAATATAATTCCTGTAAGGTGCTTTTCAGAAGCGCCACAACAGAACAAACCATTAATAAAAAGTATAATTTAATATTTTTTCACTCAGCTTTTGTTTGCTGAATCATGATTTGTCTTTTAGATTTTGTCTTCAGAATTTGTTCCTTCCATAGCCTTTTTAGATCCTTGGGTATGGGTGGTTGACTTCCCTCTTATAACCAAGTAAGTTGAATTGTAAACCCCATATTTTTGTTTGAATTCAGAACTGTACTATCACATTCCTCGAAGTAAGATTTGATTCTAGTATCTATAACTTTTATAGTACCCAAACTATTATTTTACATATATTACAATGGTCAAGATAATTTTGAATGAGTTGATAACTGTTACAAACAGAAAACAGCAATTATTTTACCAGGGAGAAGTTCAATGGTAGATAAATAGCATGTCATAAGATATGATTTTTTCCTTAATACATTCCTTTTTACATAATCTGGCAAGTTAGTATATTGGCAGACAAGAATGATCCTGTTTAAATCAAGTAAATCAAGATTTTGCAAGCATCTAGCAGTCGACTGAAATAAAAACCAAAACAGGTTTCATTAATATAGTTATGGTACAGTCAAAGTAGTCTTTTAAATTTTTCTTATAGAACATAGTCTTTGGGGTAGGATAGGAGCCATTCTCTGCTGTGCTTAGGACTTTTCCTGGCTCTGTATGCAGAGGTCACCATATGTAGTGCAGATCTCTATATTCTCTCTCTAGCCCCAGAACTTATTACCTTAACAGTTATTCTGTCATTGCAAGCTGAATATTTACCTTTTTTGGTTTTTCATATTTTTATTGCAGATATAGAGTTTTTATGAGCTCATGTGTGTCTTTCCGTTTTCTTTTCAAATATGCAAGATAGATGTAAGGATGTAGTAATAAGAATTTTACTTTTTACTCCAAAGAGATCCTTTGCATATTTTGCACTCAGGAATTACGCCTGGCAGTGCTGGGAGACCATATGGGATGCCAGGGATCAAACTCAGGTCAGCCATACAAAAAGCAAATGCCCTCACCGCTATCGCTCTGTCCCCTCTTTTTTGTATTTTCTAGTTTGGTTTTCATTTAATGTTTTTCTAGAAGGAGCATTTTGTGAACTCATATCAAGCAATGATCTTATTTGCAAAGTTGAAGTTCTGACATTTCCATGCTACTCAATGTGTGTGACGGTATGTCTGAAATTCATGGAAGTCATGTTTTCCTGCCTAAATTCTGCTTCTGCCAGGACTCCAACATGATTTATCTCTCTTATATTTACCCTGTCGAAAAGCTGCTGGGGTCCAACAGTATCAGGAGAGAAGTTCTCTTCTACCTCTCAGGCCACCGGGGAATGGATGAAAGCTCACGAGTACAATAGTACAAAAGCTCTACCACCACCATCCAATATATTGAAATAACTCTAGGTCTGGTCAGAATTTAGACCATACAAGAGAGCCCAAGTCTCCCACCAAAGAGAGAGGATCTCACCCAAAAGGAGTCCAACCCAAAAGAAGGGGTGGAGTGCCTCAAATCGGTTCCCTTATATCACTTGTATCACTTGTCTTCCCGTTGAGCACCAGTAACATCTCCAATACGCCCTGTCACATGCTTGTGTAGCCCAAGAGCAACTGCTCACTCCAGTATCATGAAGAGCCTCAAACCATTCCTTCAGGTCATGAGAATGAGGTCTATAATTGTTACTGTCTTTTTTGGCATATCAAATACAACATGAGTAGCTTGCCAGGCTCTGTCATATGGGTGGGATACTCTTGTAGTAGCCTCATATCTCATGCATGTATTGGTGAACCAGGGATGAGACAGGGAAAGATCAGCTTTTCTGCTGGTTGGAGCTCTGACGATCTATGGAGTCCGGATGTTGAAAATGACAGCCCTCATGGTGTGGAGGATCCTCTGGCTTCTTGTGAGGTTCTGCTGGGATGGCGGTCCAGGGCTAGAACCCGCCTTCCCTCCTGGGTGCCTCCGGCCCCAACAAAATTATTTTTGTAGCTCATCTATATAAAAATACCTTGACCTTTCTTGGATGGCTTGAACAATTACTTTTTTTTTTCTCTTCTGGATTCTTCTTAGGTTTTGTGTTCTTGTTTATCACAGTAATTTCTTATGTGGCTTCAGTTGATTTGATCTTCATTTTGCTTCCCTTAATTTCCTAGTGGGACAACCTCTGATTTGTCCTCTCAAGAATTACAGTCCAGGGGCCGGAGCAATTGTCCAGAGGGTATGGAGTTTGCCCTGTGCGCAGCCGACCCGGTTCGATCCCTATCATCCCATATGGTCCCCTGAGCACTGCCAGGAGTAATTCCTGAGTGCAGAGCGAGGAGTAACCCCTGAACATAGCGAGGTGTGACCCAAAAAGCAAAAATAAAAAAAAATTACAGTCCACACATCTAGTCTGCTGTGATGCCCTACCCTTCTTTCCCTTTGAAGATGTTGAATAAGAAAAGTTTATTATTATATATCAAGTTCAACATTTCAGCAAAAACATATTTCTTTATAGTCAATCCACTGAGAACTGAGTTTTGTATTAGAATCTACAGTACTTGTTTTATGCCTGTCAAGGGGTAAAATAGGGGGGATTACAGCGATGCTGGGGACTGTATTAGTGGGGTTGGTGTTGCAATGTTGTATGCTTGAAACAATTCTATTATGAAAACTGTAAATCAGTGTCTTAATTAAAAAAGAAATATTTAAAAAAAAAAAAACTACCCTTTTATATCACTGTCTTCCTATTGCTCATTGATTTGCTCGAGTGGGCACTAGTAACATCTTTCATTAGTCCTGTCACAAGCAAGTGCAACCCAAGGGAATCTACTTGCTACAGGGACAGGAGGAGCCCAAAACCATTCTTCAGCTTATGGAACTGAGGTCCATAATAGTTTCTAGTCTTTGGCATAAAAAGTAAATAAAACACGGTAGCTTGCCAGGCTTTACCGTGTAGGTGGTATAGTCTCAGTAGAAGGCTCTCAACCCGAGCATTTACTGATGAAACTTAAAAAGGGGATGATCAGGTTTTCTCTTCGATGGAGCTCTGAGGAACTATGGAGTCTGGATGTTGAGAATGACTAACTGCATGATGTGTGGTTTGCTCTGGCTTCTTGCCAGGCTTACTGGTATCAGTTAAAACATGTCTATAACTGTTTACTATGTATAAATGTGAAAGAAATTGGGAAGAACCTTATGCAAAATTCAGTATCCAATAAAAATATTACGCCAGACTCAGCTAATTTGCGACTCCAGAAGAGATCCAGACCCATCCACTTCAGACCCACAGCTGCGCTGCTCGGCCAACCCCATGTGGAAGCCATGGAGCTGACCTCCCTGTAAGGGGCTTGGCCATCCTCTGGACGAGTTCAACATTGCTCCAAGGGTTTGCTCTCCTGAGCCGGGAGAGACCATGTTGGCCAGACTTGGAGTGGGGTTTTGGGCCCTGCCCTTTCCTCTGCCTCCATGCCAGTTGCCCCAGAAGAGAGAGACCCACCCACGCCAGACTCACATGTGCCTTGGTGCATGACCGCTTGGTGGCTGGGCGATATTTTTATAGGATACTGAATTTTACCCTTTTACATAAATCAATCAATCAATGAATAAAAGCTGCAATATTTGAAAGATAAGTTCTGTTAAAAGAACTATTTAGACTGTTTTAAATTGACTTAAATATTTTAAATGTGTAAGGAGTTGAGTAATTTCTAATCAAGGAGTTATATAAATATGTATGAATTATTGTTTCTTTAATGTATCCTTGTGGATGCTTGGAAGGTTGAGTGAATAGTCTTTATCATAGTTTTAGGTATAAAATAAATATTGAACACCTTATAGGCAAAAGGAACAAACATGGTAATTTAATTAAAATAAGACGGATTCAGACTTATCCAGTCTTTGGAATCTCATCTAAAACTCATATATCTCCATTTTGAGGGAGACACTATGTGTTCTAATTTAGTTTTAAACTAATATTCATTACATACAGATGAACACAGAATTCATACATATTTATATATGAAAACCAAGTTATCAGTTCTCTTCAATTTTAATTTCTTCTTTTGGATGTCATTTTGCTTCTCATAATATGGAAGTTATACACTATAAGCCTATAATAAAGTACTGCAGGAATTAGTGGCAGTCCTATTTTCTTTCCTCTGATTGACAGGATCATACCAGTTGACAATAAGCAAATTATAATTATGAATTTGCTTCTGTGTGATTAAATAGGTAGCTTGGAATTCATGGTAACATCATGTGATCCTTTCTATTTTCATAGTTATTTCTAAAATATGAATTTTTGTCCATTCAGTCACTTATTTCATTCAATGACTTTTTCTACTTAATAAAGAATTTTGTAAGTTTTCTTCTATTTCTTCAAGGTCATTTCTTTAATCATGATAGTTTTGAAAGTTTCCATATCTTTCTTATTGCAAAGTCAGAATTTTTTATTATCTCTATTTCTAGTTAAAATAATCCTCATTGTGTCCCTTCACAATGACTGGTAAAAACAAGAGGCAATTTCCATAGAGGTATGGCTTAGTAACATGCTAATATTTCCAGATACATCAAGATTTTTCAATCCTTCTCAACACCTCCTTCTAATTAACAACAGAGAAAATTTATTCATAAACCCTGTTTTTGTTTTTTTTTAAATCTATTTCTTCTAGAAAGCCTTCTAAGGAATAGGATTACTATCCATATGTGTCCCAGGAATCTGTCGAAGACTGGCTCCTAAATAGGTAATAGATAGTTATCAAAAGAAGCTTAGAGATCTTTAAAGTACAAAAGAAATCCATAGTTTCATAAAGTTCTTTTCATCCAAATTCCCTACAATCAAAATAATAAAATGACCCGCAGTTGGGGTCATAACATACATAGTATTATAGCCCTGTGAATTGAAGTAAATATTTGTACATATTAAAGCTTACTATTCTTCAGCTACCGATGGAAAGTGACAGCAATTTGATAAAAAGTCATAGTATTAAGCAATCGCATAAGTTCCTATAAAGCACCAGTAATGCAGACCTGAGACACAAGCAAATGGTGAAAGAGCATAAGAACAGCAAACAGGCCAGCTTAAAGCTCTTAGAGGGGATCATTAGTGATCAACATTAGACACACTGTAGTTATAACTTGCATTTGATAACTAATTAAAATAGTTATTTGATTTTAATAGCTATCTAACAATAGTTTATTTAAGCCCCACAATACTCTTCGGAATAACATGAGTCTTCTCCTTTCTCAGTGATAACAACAGTCTCACAGTCTTTTAATTCTTTCACAATGCTATTTATAGCTTTGTCTCTAAAATATGTTCTTTATCTTAGCAAACTGTTTATTACTTAGTTCAACAGGGAAGGGTAACTCTCTCACCTGGAGTTCTTACAAAATGCAAGAATCATTTCAAAATATGTTTCACAATGCAGTATTTACTGTGATTAATCATGCTATAATGTGTGATAAGAAAATACTATGGCTAGGGAATACTTTTGATAGAAATACTTTGTATATATTCAATTATAATCACTTGATCATTTGAATCCCATTATTCAATGATTTGCTCGGAGCGGCGCCAGTAACATTTCCATTGGACCCTATCACATGCCAATGTAGCCCAATGGCATCTGGTTGATTCAGGAATATGAATCTTTAGATTCAGCTGTAGACCTATCTTTCCACATTCTCGGTCACAGTCAGCCAGCATTTGTGCCACTTGGCTAATGTTTGGTGTTATTAGAACAATGTCATCAGCGAAGCGGAGGTGGTGTAGTTGCCGACCATCTATCTTCACTCCCATTCCTTCCCATTCTAATTGTCGCATGATGTTCTCGAGGGTGGCACTGAAGAGTTTTGGTGAAATGGTATCACCCTGTCGAACCCCTCTTTTCACATTAATGATCACTTCTTTGTAGAATGGTGAGATCCTGGTGGTGAATCCGTAATACAGTTCACGAAGGATTGAGTTTGAACACCCTGTTTGGCTAGGGCTTCGATGACTGCTTCAGTCTCCACAGATCAAAGGCTTTCTGTAAATGAATGAACGTGAGACAGAGCGGCATCTTGTACTCCCTACAAACCTCGATGAGCTTGTTTACTGTGTGGATATGGTCAATTGTGCTGAATCCTTTCCGGAAGCCTGCTTGCTCGCATGGTTGTCCTTTATCTAGTGTTCTGCTAATCCTGTTCAGGATGACTCCTGTAAAAAGCTTGTAGATGATGGACAACAGGCAGATGGGGGCGATAGTTGCCAATGTCGTGAATGTCTCCCTTCTTGAACAATAGAGCTGTCCTGCTGGTTTTCCATTGGGAGGGTACCTTGCATTCGGACAGGTAGCGTGTGAAGAGCCGAGCTAGTTTATTGATGAGTACCGACGGCAGATTCTTCAGGTGTTCGGGTCTGACTTTGTCTGGGCCTGGTGCTGTTCCCTTCTTTACCGACGAGATGGCATGTCGGATTTCAGAAGAGAGAACATTGGGAATGACATATCCATCCTGTGGAATTTGGTATGTGGGCAGGTGGATGTGGCTATCAAAAGATTTGAATAGAAGTCCTGGATAATCTTCTCCATTGCCTTTCTGGAAGATGTGATAGATCCATTAGGGCATCGGAGGGCAGTCATCTTGGTCTTTTAGGTGGCGAAGGACAGGCGGGCAGTGCGAATACTTTTCCCGGCTTCTGCTGCATCTTCCAGTATTTCTGCTCTTCTCTCTTTGAGGTCTTCTTTTATCGCTTCTCTGCCCCATTTAGCAAGCTTGGACGTCAGCATTTGGTCTCCTGAGGTTTGCGCCTTGCCATGTTGGCGAATGAGCTCGAGAGTTTCTGAAGACAGGCGTCCTTTTGTGTCTTTCTCTCTCTCGGCATTCTTCGCACAATCATGGAGGTGCTGGAACCATTCGGGTTGTATTCTTCATCGATGTCGAGCCAATGATGGTATCTTCCCATGTTGCTGCAATGGTGCCAAAGAGTTCCCAGTTGGTGGTCGTTCTTGGAGTTCTCTTCTTAAACTTTTGCAGCCTTTTCTCCCCGTTTCGGGAAGTAAAATTTTGCACGAAGGAGATGGTGGTCCGATTCTGTTTGAAATTTGGGGACGACAGCTACATCGGTCAGACAAAACCGTCGATTGAAAATGATGTGGTCAATTTCATTGTGGAAGTGTCCGCCAGGAGATTCCCATGTCCAACATTTTGCTTCAGCTTTCTGGAACTGTGAGTTCCCATGAATGGTCTTGGTGGACATGATGAACTCCAGATAGTCTCTCACCCTGTTCGTTCCATTCTAGGCCATGGGTCCCGATGTGGAGTTCTTCAGCCGATCTTCTTGGTCCTATCTTGGCATTAAAATCACCGACTCTGATCTTGTAGGTGTGATCTTTTTTATAGAACTCCTCCAATTCCATGTAGAATTTCTTAATTTCATTCTCTTTGTATGTGGACGTTGGTGCGTAGACAATAAAGATAGAAATTGCTGGCAGTGGGCCACATATCTTCAAGTGTAATCGTCCTATTCGGTTTGTTATGCATTCAAATGAACCAATGTTTACGACCATGTTCGTGTTGACAAGGACACCAATGCCACCGATGCCTCTTTCGTCACATGTTCCAAGGGAACAACTCTTCTCCGTGTCAAATACAGCAGGATGCAACTGACGCCTCCTCGTCTCAGTCAGACCAATGATGTCGTACTTGATCTTTTGTGCTTGCAGCATCAGATCCTCAATATATTCTTCTGATGCCAGCGTACGTGCATTGAAAGTACCGACAGTCATTTTAGTCCTTCTTCTTTTTGGCATCCTAGGATGGCCATAAAATTTTATCAGGCACTGCTTGTTTGCCTTTTCTTTACTGCTGCCATATTAAGGGCTCTTTCGGGGTCAGGAAAATAAACATTTCTGTTACTGGATTTGGCATATCGAACACACATTGGACAGCTTTGCCAGGCTCTGCCATGCGGGCGCTATATTCTCATTACTTTGTGGGGCTCTCTCAGAGGGGTGGGTAGAATATTTATGGTAATTTGGAGTAAACCGCGAGGCCGCACAGCCGCCTGCAACAGGGGAAAGCTGGTTTCTGCTCTGCCGAGTGTACCTGTGTC
>JAJIBD010024899.1:0-16863 GCA_021461705.1 Cryptotis parvus | reverse complement strand
CACTTGCGACCTAGGTACACATAACTGCTGCATTCCAGAGATGTTTGTTCCATTGAGAGGTGAATGGGGCCTCAGGAACTAGTTCATTTCTCATTAACATAGTTTTTCTTCAGATTCAGCTGTAGACCTACTTTCCACATTCTCGGTCAAAGTCAGCCAGCATTTGTGCCGTGGCTAATGTTTGGTGTTATTAGAACGATGTCATCAGCGAAGAAGGTGGTGTAGTTGCCGACCATCTATCTTCACTCCCATTCCTTCCCATTCTAATTGTCCATGATGTTCTCGAGGGTGGCACTGAAGAGTTTTGGTGAAATGGTATCACCCTGTCGAACCCCTCTTTTGACATCAATGATCACTTCTTTGTAGAATGGTGAGATCCTGGTGGTGAATCCGTAATACAGCTCCCGAAGGATCTTGATGTATTGGGTTTGAACACCCTGTTTGACTAGGGCCTCGATGACTGCTTCAGTCTCCACAGAATCAAAGGCTTTCTGTAAATCAATGAATGTGAGACAGAGCGGCATCTTGTACTCCCTACAAACCTCAATGAGCTTGGTTACTGTGTGATATGGTCGATTGTGCTGAATCCTTTCGGGAAGCCTGCTTGCTCGCATGGTTGTCCTTCATCTAGTGTTCTGCTAATCCTGTTCAGGATGACTCATGTAAACAGCTTGTAGATGACGGACAACAGGCAGATGGGGCGATAGTTGCCCGATGTCGTGAATGTCTCCCTTCTTGAACAGTAGAACTGTCCTGCTGGTTTTCCATTGGGAAGGGCACCTTGCATTCGGACAGGTAGCGTGTGAAGAGCCGAGCTAGTGTATTGATGAGTACCGACGGCAGATTCTTCAGGTGTTGCGGGTCTGACTTTGTCTGGGCCTGGTGCTGTTCCCTTCTTTACCGACGAGATGGCATGTCGGATTTCAGAAGGGGAGAACGTTGGGATTGACATATCCATCCTGTGGAATTTGGTATGTGGGCAGGTGGATGTGGCTATCAAAGAGATTTGAGTAGAAGTCCTGGATAATCTTCTCCATTGCCTTTCTGGAAGATGTGATAGATCCATCAGGGTCGGCGGAGGGCAGTCATCTTGGTCTTATAGTTGGCGAAGGACAGGCGGGCGGTGCGAATGCTTTTCCGGCTTCTGCTGCATCTTCCAGTATTTCTGCTCTTCTGTCTTTGAGGTCTTTTTTTATCGCTTCTCTGCACTGTTTAGCAAGCTTGGGCGTTAGCATTTGGTCTCCCTGAGGCTCGCGCCTTGCCACGTTGGCGAATGAGCTCAAGAGTTTCTGAAGACAAAGCGTCCTTTTGTGTCTTTCTCTCTCTCGGCATTCTTCGCACAATCATGGAGGTGCTGAACCAGTCGGTTGTATTCTTCTTGATGTCATCAATGATGGTATCTTCCCATGTTGCTGCAATGGTGCCAAGAGTTCCCAGTTGGTGAGTCGTTCTGGGGTTCTCTTCTTAAACTTTGCAGCCTTTTCTCCCGTTGGGAAGTAGAATTTTGCACGAAGGAGGCGGTGGTCCGATCCTGTTTGGAATTTGGGAACGACAGCAACATCAGTCAGACAAAACCGTCGATTGAAGATGATGTGGTCAATTTCATTGTGGAACTGTCCGCCAGGAGATTCCCATGTCCAACGTTTCGCTTCAGCCTTCTGAAACTGTGAGTTCCCATGAATAGTCTTGGTGGACATGATGAACTCAGATAGTCTCTCACCCTGTTCGTTCCATTCTAGGCCATGGGTCCCGATGTTGGAGTTCTTCAGCTGATCTTCTCGGTCCTATCTTGGCATTAAAATCACCGACTATGATCTTGTAGAAGGTGTGATCTTTTTATAGAACTCCTCCAATTCCATGTAGAATTTCTCAATTTCATCTTCTTTGTATGTGGATGTTGGTGCATGGACAATGAAGATAGAAATTGCTGGCAGTGAGCCACATCTCTCTCAAGTGTAATCGTTCTATTCGGTTTTGTTTAGGCATTCAAATGAATCAATGTTGACAGCCATGTTCGTGTTGACAAGGACACCAACGCCACCGGCGCCTCTTTCATCACATGTTCCAAGGAACAATTCTTCTCCGGTGTCAAATACAGCGTGATGCAACTGGCGCCTCCTCGTCTCAGTCAGACCAATGATGTCGTACTTGATCTTTTTGCGCTTGCACCATCAGATCCTCAATATATGCTTCCGATGCCAGCGTACGTGCATTGAAAGTACGGACAGTCATTTTAGTCCTTCTTCTTTTGGCAGCCTAGGACGGCCGTGAAATTTTATCAGGCACTGCTTGTTTGCCTTTCTTACTGCTGCCCTATTAAGGGCTCTTTGAGGGTCAGGAAAATAAACATTTTTTGTTACTGGATTTGGCATATCGAACACGCATTGGACAGCTTGCCAGGCTCTGCCATGCGGGCGCTATATTCTCATTACTTTGTGGGGCTCTCTCAGAGGGGTGGGTAGAATATTTATGGTAATTTGGAGGTAAATAGCTTGGCCGCTGTGACGCGCAAGAAAACTGGTTTCTGCTCTGCCGGGTGTACACAGGTCTTAGGCTCAAGCATTCCTGGGCTTGAAATACTCTCCTCTGAAGGGTGGGGTCTCTGCAGGGCGGGTCCTTGTAGGCTGGGTTTCTGACAAGCTGGGCTGGAGACTGGATTAATCTGTGGGCTGGAGACTGGATTAACATGCTGGGGAGATCTTACCAGCTGCAGAGTGTGGATGGTGACACAGATCCGCTGCCAGCAAGGTGTGGGGGTTTCTCTGGGCTCCTCTGAGGCTCATCGGGATGGTGGACTCGGGTCGGAAGTTGCTCTCGTGGTCCATGGAATGCAGGGGGTCAACGGAAAGCTGGTTTCTGCTCTGCGGGTGTACCTGTGTCCAAGTTCAAATCGTTCATCCGACGGGTAAGAGGCAAAAGACTAATCTGAACCATCTAGTAGCTGGTTCCCCCCTCGGGTTTCCCCTCAGGATAGCTGGCGCTCTCTCTACATACCTTGAAATTCTCTACCACTGAGCTAAATTCCAGACCTTACATTGAACCAATTTATTGCAAAGTAGACCAACTCCTTTAAAGTGAGAATATTTAATTTGGACATTTGAAATGCTTCCATCCTGAGCATATCTTACTACTTATTATTAAAAATATAGATAAATAGAAAGATAAATAGATCACATACATTGTATTTTCTTCCATTTACAAAATATATTTTATATTGAACTCCAAGACAAATACTGTAATTTTAAAAAAGTTGTTTATGATATAGTTGCTTCAGTTAGTCAATGTTACACCAATCCCTCCACCTCTCCACCCATGTCCCCAGTGTCCTAGCCAAACCAAATCTGTATCCTTTTAGCAAGTACAAAAGAGTTTATAATGAATTGATATTTAGAACACACGTGTATCACTTGTCTCACTTGTCTTCCCGTTCATCATTGATTTGCTTGAGCGGGTACCAGTAACATCTCCATATGTCCTGTCTCATGCTAGTAGAGCCCAAGGATATCTGCTTGCTCCAGGAACATAAAGAGCCTCAAACCTTTATGTCAGGTCATGGGAATGAGGTCCTTAATTGTTTCTGGTATTTGGCATATCAAATATGACATGGGTAGCTTGCCAGGCTCTGCTGTGTGGGTGGCATACTCTTTTGTCACCTCCTGATCTCCAGCATTTATTGATGAACCACGTGGCTGCACGCGAGCCAGACTGTGATCAGCTCTTCTGCTGGGTGGAGTTCTGATGAGAGGGGAGTCCAGATGTGAAAAATGGCAGCCTTTATGGAGTGGGGTGGTCTGGCTTCTTGCAGGCTCTGCTGGGGTGGCGGGCCAGAGCTAGAACCCACCATCCCTCCTAGTCGCCTTGTGAGCAGCTGGGCACAGGGAGAGCAGGTAGCAGCTCTGCCCCATGTCTGTGAGTCTCTGGATCAGCATACCTGGGCCGAACTTGAAAAAGACTGCCGCAGGTTGGGTCTTGAAGAGCTGGGCTGTGATCGACTCTTCTGCTGGGTGGAGTTCTGACGAGAGGGGAGTCCGGGTGTAGAAAATGGTGACCCTCATGGAGTGGGCTTTTTGCAAGACTCTGCTGGGATGGCGGGCCAGGGCTGGAACCTGCCATCCCACCCGGTGCCTCGTGAGCAGCTGGGCACAGGGAGAGCTGGTAGCAGCTCTGCCCCACGTCTCTGAGTCTCTAGAACATACACTAGAACAAAGTTCTCTTGCTTTAATAATTCTTTTGTTGCTGGATGAACAAAAAGGATGATACACTAACACTGTCTCACTATAGTTGTACACACATACTGCATCTCTGAGGTTGCTCACACAATACTTGCTGGCGCCTCTGAGTTGCACATCTGTGCTGGTTCTCTTAGATTGCAAAAGGCTAGCTGTGGTATCAGCACACTTGCTGCACTGCTCACTATTTTGATGACTCTTTACTGATTATTTACCACCTGCCCACTTTCTGTTGCTTATTACAAAGGATTATCAGAAAATAGATTTATAGAAGGCAAATTTGAAAACAGATATATCTCTTAATGGTGTTAGTAATTTATTATCAGAGGAACTATTGAGCTGATTGTTCCTAGTTGAGACTTCTATGTCATTGTTTTTGCAAACTGAGCTTTGTGGTCTTATACAACTTTCCCATGAATTTGCTGTGATCAACTGGGATGTCAGTACTATAAAAGTTGGAGGTGATACACAGCTTCATACAGTGCTTCCATACTGCAGAAGCAGTGAAGTTGTAATAAATTGGTGGCTTGGTTACTCAATGTGGTTCAGTTGTGGAGCTGCACTGTTTCTTTGCCAGAATATCTGCCATGGGTAGTGGTTGCTGGTCACCTTGTAGCTGAGGTGTCGGGACTACCTGGTCCATTCTGAGAAAGTCCCAGAGTTCTGAAACCATGCTGGCCTACCTGCAAGATTAGGCAACTCTGTATTCTTTCTCCCCCGTTAAAGAATCTAAGCAAAATTGAAAGATTTACAGGAAAAAAAGTCATTTTTAATTAATTTTCTAAGAACACTTTATTTAACTTTAACGGTATATACCATATTTATAATTATATCGATGTTTGTTTAATGGTCACACAACCTGGCTTTGCTCAAATCTTACTCCTGGCTCTGCACTCAGGGATCACTCCTGGCTGACTTGGGGCACCACATGGGATCTCAGGATTGAACCTTGTTCATCACATGCAAGAGAAGTCAAGTAATTTACTGAAGTAACTCTCTGGCTCACATGTTTTTAATTTATATTTCTGTAATTCAGATAAATTTTAGATAAAAATGTACGATTTGTTTCTATAGTTAAGTTTCATGAGAACTTTTTGGTTTTGGCATATGGTAGCGATATAATAATTTTGCACACCAAAATCATAAACTGTTATAACTACATTACTTCAACTACAATTAAGCACTTTTTTTGCTTAATGAATGGTTTATCTAGGTTTTATTTTTTTTAGAAAACAGTGTCACACCTCTTCTAATGTAAATTACAATGCCACACCTAACATGACAGGCCAATACCCCTTCATCAGTTTATTAGACCTTCTCCCCTTTGATTCCCCAATCAGAATCATTCTCCTCCAATAACCTGAGTTCAGTGCTTAGAATCAAGAGGCTGGTTTTGACCTTGATATATTAAAAATTCCTTTTAAATTGCTATATCTGGGGATAGAGAGATGGTACACCAGGTAGGATGTTTGCTTTGCATGCAGCTGCCTTATGTTCAATCTCTAGCACACTGTGTAGTCCTCCAAGCCTACCAGGAGTAATCGTTGAGTGCTGAGCAGGGAGTGTAGAACCATACATTTAAATCCTCTATGAATGAACCATCCATAATTGTTTTTAACTTGTATTTCACTTAGAATAACACCCTCAGTCCTATTCATTTCCTATATATGATAATTATTATTTTTCTTATATCTGAAATGAATTAAATCATGTGTATTAATCACAACTTTCCCCACTATTTCTCCATTTACTTGTTTTTCAGCATTAGCTATTATAAATCAGTTTGCATGGATAGAGAACTGTGTATGCGGATATAGTATTTTTTTGTGCCAAACTCTGTGGGCTTACTCTTAACACTCCTACTAGCTCAGGGACCTCATATGGTACCAGGAAATGAACACAGGACAGCTGTATACAAAGCAAACAACCTACCAGTGAACTATCTCCCCAAGCTCCAGATATAGAAATCCTTAAGGAACCCAGTTTTTCTGTTTTAATTACAATATAAAATTATAAATGTTGAACATAGTGGTGTCTAAAGAGGAAATAATAATAATCACTAACACTTACATCAACTTAAATGTAAAACAAAGAAACATTCCTGTCACTAATGTGTTTTTCTTGTCAAGAACAATTTTTTTTCTTCATGATTCATTTTATCCAAAATTTGTAAGTTTGTAGTGGAAGAGAATCAGAAATAGAAATTTAAATTATGTTATACTTTAACTCTGTAGCATTTTTTTTACAGCAACATCACAGATGGGCTGAAGTTTGCTTGGCCAATAATACACTTTAGCAAATTGCCAGCACCTTCTATGATTTATTCTGCACTTATAAATAGAAATAATAAGAACCATTTTCTAGAATGGCTACAAAAATGCCTAATATGTAACTAAAATCACTAGATTACTATAGTCTTGATATATTTCTCCTTCTGGAGGGTTTAATCTGTGGAGACCCAGCATGGTTTTGGACTTTGAGGAATTGGACTTCTGCCACAAATGTCTATAGGGTGGAGGTTAGGTAAGAGAAGGAAGGGATACGCTTACCAATAATAGTGAGAAATGGTAATGCTAACTAAAACTGTGTATAGAAAATAGGTAAAGGATAAACATAATAACCCCTCGGTGTATGTATTACAAACTACAATGTACGAGAGAGAGAGGGGGGGAGAGAGAGAGTGAGAGAGAGAGAGAAAGTGCTTGCCATAGAGGCAAGTGGGGAGATGGAGGGAGGAGGGAATCTGGGACACTGGTGTTGGGAAGCATGTGCTGAGGGGAGTGATGGGTGCTGGAACACTGTATGACTGAAACCCAATCATGAACAACTTTGTCATTGTCTATCTCATTGTGATATAAGACAATTTAAAAAAAAGACCTATAAATAATGCTGACTCTGGGATTTTAAAATGTGGAAGCATTAATATACTTTGAGTCAAGGGTAGTATTTTGCTTAGAAATGCAGAAATAGAGGTTTCTTTTCTTTATATTTTAAAAATTATTGACTAACTGAGTAGCCCCTACACATTAAAGTTTTAGGTACTGTATCCGTACTGCACTGACTTAGATAAACCACTTTTAGTCATGCCCTCACATTTGGCTGGGCAGAAATGGACTGGAATTAAATTACACATCTGAGTTCAAAACATTCAATGTGACTACCAGGTGCTGTAGGGTCGATTATTCTTTCTAAAGATCTAATTGTACTTGAATTAACTAATTACCCCATCGAGTGAGTATTTACTGAGTGTGTTAGTTTTACACAGCCAGTTTCTTCCTAGTGTTCATTCTAATAGCATTATTATTTTAACACCCCTTTTCATTATGGTCATGAGAAAAAATTGTGAAAATGATATAAAATTCAATCACTGTTACCTTTAAATTCTCAGCTGAGGTTTGCAGTGGTTCTTATAGTTTATTATAATGGGTTACAACCTTACTTTGCTTTATGCAAGGACTTAAATAAGAAAAATGGCAGATAAGTTAAGGCAAAATCAAAGGAAGTTTCAACATGAAATATGCACTTTTGTTATTGGAAGACTACATTTTGTAAATAATTGAAATGTTTTAAATAACAATGATTGTCTTTTAAGTGCTAAAGCAATGACTGTGTTGTTTTTGGTACAATGATGTGCAACATATATAGACAATGAACTAGATGACAATAATCAATGTTCATAAGATATGCTAGATTTGTACTTATCATTTCACTTAGCTAATTGAGAAATAAAGCATGGTGCCTTTAGTATCAAATTTAATATTTTGTAGTCCAATGTGTTCAATAAAGAGTTAAAAAGTCGTGGAGACAGCACTTAAAACAGGCCACTTTATTGGGGTCAAAGGTTGGTCGGAAGAGATGGAGAAGTTAGCACCGTGGAGAAAATTTTATTTTATTTCCTGAGGTGAACAGCTACTAGGGTTATCGCCCTAAAGCTTTCACTCTCTTACCCTGAAAGAAGTGTTTCATAAAATTTAAAAATACAAAGAACAAAAGGAGGAAAGGGCTATCCACCAAAGTAAAAGAATAAAATAATATTATTATGTTTATAATTTTCCCTGAGCTTCATCTTAAGAATAGCAAATAATTAGTTAATAATGAGGAATGCTGTGCATCTGTTTCAGCAGAGTTGCAAAATTATAAAAGTAAAATAGAAGGGCATAAATAGCACTCTATATTCAAATGATGGTAATGATCAATCTGGATCTAATTGCTACCAAGTGACACATGTTTAAGAACTTCTGCTGGCCAGGTAGTGTTTTAATGGAGGAATAGTATCCTTTTATTACAGGAAAAAATACAGGCAAGAAAATTAATTTCGGGGCCAGAGCGATAGCCCAGCAGGTAGGGCGTTTGCCTTGCACGCGCCGGCCTGTGCCGACCCGGTTCGATCCCTGGCATCCAATATGGTCCCCTGAGCACCACCAGTAGTAATTCCTGAGTGCAAAGCCAGGATTAACCCCTGAGCATCACCGGTGTGACCCAAAAAGCAAAAAAAAATAATTTCTCCATCTGTCAACTTGACCATACCCTTTGATGAAGACAGTGGTGTCAATGCAGAGTTATGATCCAAATCAGAATGATTGTTTACATGTTCAATGTTAAATTTTTATTTGGATTAAGAAAAAACAAATATGGACAAAGTAGAAAATCTGTTGATATTAATGAAGTAAAACAAGGAGGAAAAAAAGTGTGAACATTTTCCATTGGACATAATG
Organism: Cryptotis parvus; assembly: GCA_021461705.1. NCBI lineage: Eukaryota > Metazoa > Chordata > Mammalia > Eulipotyphla > Soricidae > Cryptotis > Cryptotis parvus. Next base: position 7,919 of record JAJIBD010024899.1, on the reverse strand, counting down.
CCTATTGTTTTCTTGAAAATACTCATTTAATGTCATGCAGAAGATACCAGGAGAAATTAGAGAAAATATATATAGAAAGTTTTTTAAAAAAATTAAGATAAACAGTTACAAAGTGGGGGGGATGGAATTAATACAATTATATATCTAATGAAAAGACAAAAGACATTTTGCTCAGTTTTGTAAAACATATGCTATTAAATCTGTGTGGAGGTAGGGACTCATGGAATGACTTGTATCCCATCAAATTTATCCTGCAAAACTGTGACATCAAATGGGTGCAGATACATGGATTATTATTACAAATGTGATCATGGCTTTCCTATGGCCCATATTAACTATATGCAAGCAGATGTGGATATAAGAACAAGGACATTTAGGGAGGAATGTCAGATTGAATTTTTGTCAACAACATAGAAAGACTAAAGCACACACACACACACACTTGATTTGTTTAAAAAGTGCCTTGACTTTGCACTTTATATGTGGTAGTAAGGTGATTTTAATATTAGAGGGTTAAAATGACTTAGATATATACATATTTATAATAAATAGGGAGACTGGCTTCTATCTTATGTATTTATATCTTATACATAGATTTTGGTGTATGGAACAAGCTCACCTCAGAACTAACCATTTGCCTACTCAAAAAAGTATAGCCCTCTCTTAGCTCAGTGCCTTCCATGTGTATTATTTAATATCAAGTATGAAACTATACTTGTAGAACTGTATCACTGTATCACTGTAAAACTGTCTTCCTGTTGTTCATAGATTTGCTTGAGTGGGCACCAATAACATCTCCATATGTCCTGTCACAAGCAAGTGTAGCCCAAGGGCATCTGCTTTCTCCAGGGACAGGAAGAGCCTCAAACCATTCTTCACGTCATATTCTTGTTCATTCATCCACATCTGCTTCCATATAGTTAATATATGCCTTAGGAAAGCCATAATTGTTACTAGTTTTTGGCACAACAAATAAAACACGGGTAGCTTGCCAGGCTCTGCCATGTAGGTGGTATACTCTCAGTAGAAGGCTCTCATATTGAGCATTTACTGATGAAACTTAAAGGAAAAGATCAGGTTTTTTCTTTGATGGAGCTCTGAGGAACTCTGGAGTCTGGATGTTGAGAATGACTGACCACATGATGTGTGGGTTGCTCTGGCTTCCCGCTAGGCTAATGGGATGATGGGTATCAGCTAGAACCTGTCTAGAACTGTATATAGTGTATAAATGTGAAAGATCCTGGGAAGGACCTTATCTTAAAATCAGTATTGTGTAAGAATAATGTGTGGCTGCTTTGTGGCCACGCGCCAACAGAGCTGTAGGTCTTGCATGGGTAGGTATCTCTTTCGGAGTAGCTGGCATGGAGGTGGAGGAAAGGGCGGGCCCAAATCTCCCACTTTGAGTCCGGCCATGTGGTCCCTCCCCACACATGTGAGCGAACCCTTGAGGAATGTTGGACTCTGACAGGGGGCTGACCGAGCCCCTTAATGGGAGGTCAGTTCCATGGGTTGCTTTCATGTGGGGCCGGCCGAGCAGCGCAGCTGTGGGTCTGGAGTGGATGGGTCTGGATCTCTTCCGGGGTTGCAGAGGAGCTGTGGGTCTGGAGTGGGTGGGTCTCTCTTTTGGGTTAGCTGGCATGGAGGTGGAGGAAAGGGCAGAGCCAATTCTCAGCTCCAATTCCGGCCAGCATGGTCCCTCCCCCTGCAAGTGTGGAGTGAACCCTTGTAGAACTATGTTTGTTAAATATTCAGTCATGCCATTATCATATATATATCTCCTTGGCTGGCAATAGTGTTCCAATTTTTTTTCTTGTCTTTTTCACTTACTATTTTTAAATGAATGGATACAAACACATATTCATAATTTAAAACTAAGGAAAAAAATACTAGGTGATAATGTCACTTCAGTCTCTGCAAATTTCTCTCTCCTTTGTTTTCTAGTACTGTTGTTTGAAGGAAATGTATTCAATAATCTACACCCTACTTAATTGTCTTGAGCATATGGACAACTAACAATATGTAAGAGTTACTTTTTTTTTTACTATGACCCACATTTCCCCATTTATCTCTTGCACTCTTAATGTCTCCTGTTCTTCAAGTTTCAATAAATTTTGATCAGTGGCTCACAGATCCCTGACAGCTTGTAAATTGCTTGAAAATACCCTGTGCCATGTATGAACACCAAATATGAATACTAAGCAATGTTGCTTCTAGGGTTCCTTTAAAACTTGAATAGTCAGCATCCAATTATGTTAATAATTACATAGGTGTCTATTTATTTAATTATTTATTTATTGAACCCTTAATAATTATGGATTACTATCCACGTTATTAAAAAATGCTTGAGATTTCTTGACTTTTTTGTATGGTAGTTAATAATGAAGAGGTAAGCTGAATAGACATAGCTCTTAACTTTTAAAACAGGCCAAGGATAATATGCCTACTTTTTAGAAAGAAATCACCTTGTAAATTTCAGCAATTCACTTCCAAATCATTAATATGTATATGCCCATATCTTCTCACGCTGTTTATTTTGGGAAGGGGATTGATGCTACTCTCACACTGTTTATTTTGGGAAGGTGGTTGTGCTACTCTCACTGGAGCTCACGACCTAGTCCAGCTGTTGATTAGGGTGTATCCTCATCGCTACTGTACTGACCTTATGAAGTGCTGGGCATTCAGTTCAGACCTCCTACCTGCAAATCCTGAACTCAGCCATTGAGCAATCTCTTGTCCGATGTTCTAATACATTTTGAACTATTCTAGTCTGCTTAACTACTTGTTTAACAAACACAAGGAGACAATCCACAGCAAAGAAGAGTCTAGACCGCCTCATTTTTAAATGTTTGAGAAATATCCTAGAGGAAGTATTATTAATATAGAAAAAATGAGATATGCATTTTTATCTGAGACAATATAACTTTTGCTAAAAATAAAGATTATTAGGGAAAATTTATGTAGGCAAGACTTTCATTAAGCAAGTCACTTAAAAAGGAAAGGATTTAAAGCCATAGTTTCAAAGGTTTCAAAAAACTTGAGCATCAAATGTTTAGATATCCCTAAGCTCAGTTATTGGCTTTAAAGACAGAAAGCTGTGGAAAATTTCTCACAGTATTATATGTATCCCTATCCATACAGCACTCGGCAATGGAGTTTGCCAGTCCTTGACTCTGTGGCCACAGCGGGTTAGCCCTCTACATGTCATCCCTCCAAGCAACATATATATGCTCTGTTCACTAATTTTGAAAAAAAAACACAGGTAAAAAGCCAAGGCACCTAATTGCACAAATCCAGCACCAAAAATGATGATGCAGAGGAATAAAGTTTATTCTTATCTTCTAAAGAAAGAGTAAAGTACAGAGTCCTTTTTAACAATGTTTTATACAAAGAAAATTTGTTTTAAGTTGTGTCACTCAATAATAACTCCAAAAGAGATACCACAAGCAACAAGTACGAGGAATGGTGTTATTCTACATCAATCAAATCTGGATAAAAATAATAGTAAAATAATACAAGAAATATATTAAAAATACTTTGTAAAAGCAAGCAACAACAAAAGAATTGAAAACATGTGAACTCTTCTTCATAAAGAGTAGAATATTGAAAATTAATTTATGAGTTGATGTGGATCAGAAAGGTGATCAGAAAATTAATTTATGAGTTGTTTTTATGAAACTGTTTTTATTAAACTATTTTAGTTTTCACTGAGAATTTAATGAAAATGTACTTAGGTAAAAAAAAAATCTACTATTAACCTCCAAGATGAATACCAGTTTTGTCTTAAAATGCCAGTAAAACTCAAATCAACCTTTATGTCTTCACAACAGATATATTAACTACATTTTACATGTTCTGAAATTATCCATTTAAAATATACCTAGAAAATAAAATATCACATATGTATAAAGCCATATGAATGGTAGAGTTTATGATACTCATATATAGATATTATGTGTACATATATATCATGACTAGTCCACTAACTGCATTGGTAACTAAATATTATACATTGATTATCTCAAATTATTGGATTATCTGAATATATGAATCACTTGATCACTTGATATCCTGTTATTCGTCAATTTGCTCGAGCGGGCACAGCAGCATTTCCATTTGACCCTATCACGTGCCAGTGTAATCCAATGGCATCTGGTTGCTTCAGGAATACTGAAGGGCCTCAATCGTTCATTCAGGATCTTGACAAAGAAGTCTGACCATCTTGTAGGTGGGCAGCCACATGATCTTTTGACGTCCCATGGGATCCAGTCAGTAATGGCTCTAATTCAGCAGTTGTCTCCAAATTGCATTACATGTTCAGCCCATCTGATTTTTGGTGCCTTGGCAAACGAGACAGGATTATATGAACATATGTATAATTTATATATATTTATTTACTCATGTAGTATTTAGATCATAAATAACATAAAAATATCCTTGATAACAGTAATGTGACACTAAAAAGTGGTAAACTAAACAATTTATATATCATATTTCATTTAACATTCAGATTATTAATTTGTGTTACAGTATTTTCATTGAGGTCCTGTGAATTTGAATGAGATATGTTTTAGGACAAAATTTTGCACCACCTCAAAATATGTTCCACCCCACCATTGCTACCGTTAAAGTACCAATATCCATCCATCAGAGTCCAAAGGACAACCTCCCTCTTTCAGTCCATTCTTTCTCAATAACAATTTCATTTTGGTGGGGGAAGTATATAAGTATTTGTTTACATTTGGTTTCACGTGTTAACCTGCTTTGCTTCTGTATAGCCCATAATGAGTGATATCTTCTTGGCATATGTACTTCTCCTTCTGACACTTCACTGAGCATCACTGCCTCTGATTCATTCATGTGGTTGACACAACAAAGAATCAATTTCCTCTTATGACTGACTATGTGTTTAAACCACATTTGTTTTTACTTTTCCTCTTATGACTTAGAGCACGAGGATTGTTTACATAATTTAGATATCACCAATAGTGCTATAGTGAAGATAGTTGAATACAAACAGATTCATATCAGTGTTCTTGTTTTTATTTTTAATAGATGTTAGAATTAGAATTGTTGTATTATACATATACTACGGAAAATCTCCATACTATTTTCCACAGGGTATAGGCTCATTTACAGTCCTACCAACAGTAAATAAATTTTTCTTGTACCAACCCTTTTATTTACTTCTGACCTTTATTATGTAGGTGATTCTCACAAACTTTAAGTCATCTTTATTACTAAGTAAATGAACATATTTATATACTATATATGTACATATATATCATTGGCAATATCCTTGTTTTGGTTTATGTTTGACTGCTCTCCCAGTCTTTTGAAGCACTTGTGCCTTTTTTGTGAAATTTGTAAATTCATTATATCTGTTATAAATGGTATGATCATCACAATAAAAACATAATTTAATGAAGCTAAAGAGAAGCTATATGATTTGTTAAAACCTATATAATGTCAGAACCAGGCTTTTTGGCTTCATATTCAAAATGATCCCTAAATGTGAGATGTTCACTCATCAGTGGTATATAGAAAAACAATATAAGAAAATAGCATCAAGCAATGACAAACCTCAAATTACCAAACAGTTAGGAAAGGGATGATGGAAATAAAGTTAATTTAGAGGTAACATAAAGATAATGGTAGAGGATATTTGGCATATTGGTGATAATATGGTACAATTTTTTTGCATAGAATACTACAAGTCTAACACTGATGTAATCTTGTCAAATAAACTAAAATTATATTCCTAAAAATGTGAGATAACATTTTTGTTCATGTGTGTTTAGATGGCCAAATGTTTAATTTGGGCTTTATAAGGTATATGGCCTCTAATCAACTCTGCTATATGTAACTTTAGACTGGGGTTAGATTTAGGATGATGGCTAACTTTTAATAGAATGCAGAAACAACATGGAAAGCATAAATTAAAGACATGACTGTATTTATAGAAGACTTGCTTAGATCACTTGATCACTTGACATCTTGTTATTCATCGATTTGCTTGAGCAGGAGACAGTAACTTTTCCATTTGACCCTATCATGTGTCTGTGTAGCCCAATGGCATCTGCTTGCTTCAGGAATAAGAAGACCCTCAAACCATCGTTCGTTCAGGGTCTTGATGAAGAATTCTGACCATCTTGTAGGTGGGCAGCCACGTGATCTTTTCAAGTCCCATTGGATCCAGTAGGTAAGGGTTCTAGTCCAGCGGTTGGCTCCAAATAGCATTGCATTTCCAGCTTCTCTGATTTCCTGTGCCTTGGCAAACGAGACAGCATCCCTGAGTCTGGATCGCTGACAGAGGTTGGAACTTCAAATTCCTTCTCTCACTTGAGTGAGGTATGATATTCCAAGCCTAACTCTTTCAATTCCTCTTTGGGAGACCCGAATTGAATTCTCATCCTGCTTTCGTAGGGGTCAGGTCTCTGAGGCATATGTTAATGCAGGGAGAATGGTGGAGTCGAAGAGATGTGCCCAGAGCCAGAGGTTCTTTGTCCTTTAAGCAGTTTCTTGAATGCTCTTGAAGGTGTTCCATGCCGCTCTCTTCCTCCTTCAGAGCTCAGATTTTAAGTAATTCAGCAGGATGATTTCTTGACCTAGGTAGACATAACCAGTGTGTTCAGAGATGTTTGTTCTGTTGAGAGTGAATGGGGCCTACTAGTTCATTTTTTATGAATATTGTTTTTGTTGAGATTCAGCTTAGACATAACTTTCCACATTCTTGGTCGAAGTCAGCCAGCATTTGTGTCACTAGGCTAATGTTTGGTGTTATTACAACAATGTTAGTGGTCTGATCCTGTCTAGAGTTTGGGGACAACAGCGACATTGGTCAGGCAAACTCATCTATTGAATATGATGTGGTCAATATCATTGTGGAACTGTCCACCAGGAGATTCCTATGTCCACTGTTTAGATTCAGCCTTCTGGAACTGTGAGTTCCCATGAATGTTCTTGGTGGACATGACAAACTCAGATAGTCTGTCACCCTGTTTGTTCCATTCTAGGCCATGGGTCTCTATGTGGAATTCTTCGGCCTATCTTCTCAGTCCTATCTTGGCGTTAAAATCACCAACTATGATCTTGTAGAAGGTATGTTCTTCTTTACAGAACCCCTCCAATTCCATGTAGAATTTCTCAATTTCTTCTTCCTTATATGTGGATGTTGGTGTGTAGACAACGAAGGCAGAAACTGCTGGCAGTGGCCCATATCTCTTTTAGTGTAATCATCCTGTCTAGTTCGTTAGGCATTCAAATGAGTCAATGCTCACAACCATGTTTGTGTTAACAAGGACACGACACCATCAAATACTCTTTTGTAGTATGTTCCAAGGAACAGTTCTTCTCCAGTGTAAAAAACACATGATGTGATTGATGCCTCCTCGTCTCAGTCAGACCAATGATGTCTTACTTGATCTTTCGCACTTGCAACATCATGTCCTAAATATATGCTTCTGATGTCAGCATACGTGCATTGAAAGTACAGGCAGTTATTTTAGTCCTTCTTTGTTTTGGCAGCCTAGTTTGGCCCTGAGATTTTATCAACCACTTCTTGTTCGTCCTTCTTAGTTCTGCCATATTAAAAGGGCTCTTTCAGGGTCTGGGAAAAAACATAGTTATTACTGGGTTTGGTCTATCTATTGAATACCCATCGGACAGCTGCCAGGCTCTGCTGTGCGGGTGGTATACTCTCAGTAGCTTGCCGGGCTCTCTGAGAGGGTGGGTTGAATAATCTTCGTGATTTGGAGATAAAAAATGCTTAGATAGAAAGACTGAAATGCTGATATTGGTGTAATTTTAAAATCAAGAATGAAATACTGTTGCAGACTATGAAGATGCAAGAAATGTCTGAAGTAAAAAATAATTCCAAAGCTCTCTCTTGAAAGCATTAAATATAATTTATTAAAATATAA